>MVGC01000189.1:0-42380 GCA_003589665.1 Aspergillus sclerotialis | reverse complement strand
AGAGGCTAGGGAGAGGGAAGAGAGAGAGAGCGAGAGGGAAGAGAAGAAAGGGAAAGAGGAAGATGTCAAGAAAGGAAAGGAAACAGGATCACAGCTCGGGCTTGACGGGAGATAGTCTCAAACTACCTTCACTAAACTATGCAATTTGCTACTTTGTTAATTGCCTGAGGTTTCCATCCGGTTTTATTGTGGATTTTTTCCTTCATTTTTTCAGACAGGGTTTTTTAAAAGACGGCCCATGATTGGCCTGATTTACATGGGTCGTTTTATTTTTTTCGGGACGTTACCAATAGTTACGGAACGGAATAGATAGGAGAAAATACCTAGACTAGACAAGACTTCTTCTTCTTCACACCGCCAATACTATTTCATCGGATTCTCCTAAGGGAAAGATGCAGGATAAACAAGGATATCCAGATATACTTACTTACAGGGTTGTGTCACACCTTCGAGGCGGTCAAGTTGTTTTTTTTTACCCTTTACTTGTCTCTTCCTCTGACATACCATACCAAACTAGTACGGGAGGCAAAAGTACTGTACAAACAGTGGAGCCCGCCATGTGCTATGATGATGTTACTCTCGAAATCTCATTCATCTTGATTGATCAATCTGATTCTGCATGGATTCCATAATGGAGTATGCTTGGTGGAGTCGACTGGTTACTCGGCACAGCTGGTCCTTAGCAACCACATGGAATCTATACACCTTTCACCCTCACAACGAAGTACCTAGCATCTAGGTATCTCGGACTGCCTTTGATTGCGTACTACGTTGACTTCTTTCAATCATGGATTTGACGGATGGATATATTTAGGTCAAGGCATACATAATATGATACCAGTCTCGTATAGGAAGGGGGGAAAATCACAAGTCCCAGCTAGGCAACTCTCCATACGACGCGACCGAGAGAGAATCTGGACGGCACAAAAGAAAAAGAACCCGACATGAGCAAACAGAAGCATACAACCAATAACATCCATCAGGGTCACCCTCCCAACTGAGCGGCTCCCAAGGAAAATCGTTCCTAGCGTCAACCGTTCTGAAGCCTGCTCCGTAGTGGATGAAGCTAAACTCCACTACTGACACTAGTCTAGTAGAATGGATCGCGCAAAAGGAAAATCCAATCGGAAGTTCAAAGATTTTCTCCTACAACAAGCCTCTCGATTACTGGCTTCTACATGAAACGAAGCACAAAACAATCAACCTATCTCCTTGGGAGTTTTCAAGTTGGCAATTATATGACCTATCATGTCGATGACTCTGCTCACACTCTCTTTTGATTTGACTATAAAGTTGCCACTCAGCAAATCTAATTTGACAGCCAAGATTTCTTTTTAAGTTGGATGGTGGGAAGGTGTAGATGTGGTGATGACATGGGTTTATCAAGGAGGAGGGGAAAAGGAGGCTGGGAATGACGGAATGTCCAACCAGTATTGAATGGCTGATAAGTAAGTATGCTTGCTGCCCACTTGCAGTAAGTGACCTTATCCCTTGTCCCTGTTGCCTAGGGAGTGTGGTTATGCATTTCTTTGTTCCTCTGATCGTCCCTCCGCTGTGGTGTCTTGCCTAGGTTAGGTACTCCGAAGTGGTCGCCGAGTTGGTTAACATCAACGCCACAGACACGGGATGTTGCATAATGTAGACTATCCTGACATGGAACCATGTTTCAAAGCCCTTTCCCTTCCCCATACGGAAAGTCTCGATTATGAAAATCTACTAATGTAGTGTGTCTACAGTATCACATTTGAGTTCAAGATCAATATTAACATATTATAATATATTTACTCCTTGCTTTCTACACCATATTAAGGGTGAGAGTACCCTGTACCCCGCGTACAATATTCACACGCCATCTTGACATCAATCGACCCTCAGCTCTAAACTAAGGAGGGGTCATGTACATGAGATGATATCTTGATCCATTACGTACGCGACCGACTCTTTGTCTACTGTACAGTGCGAAATGTCCGGGAAAGGAAAGTGTTTATACATGGAGTAGGTTTGCCGATATTCAACCGGTCTACACAGTATACAATATAATACAGTTGTATATACATACGGTCATTTTCACACAGTACACACCATATTTAAGATCCTCCCGTGTCTTTCCTCCGCGGTCTCAACACATATCTCCAGGTAGTTCCAAAATGCCATCGTTTTTCCTCAACAATCTCCAACCCGCTCTCTCTAACAATTTCCCCGATATCCCGATTCCACCAACACCCATGTCGGTCGGCATGAGCTGCTGCCGTATTATCCAAGATATTATTCAACCACCCATAATAAGAACGACCATGCTCTAACAGCAGAATCCTGCCCTTCTCGGGCTCCGTTATAGATCCCAGATGACGAAGTGTCTCAACAGGATCCGGCATCGAACAAATACCCATCGTCTGAACAATAGTATCATAGTATGAAGCCTCTTTCCCAGCCTCTTTCCCCCAAGCAGCGGGGGGAATCACCTCCCCGGCATTTTTCACCCAGAAAGCTACCCTCTTAATCCCCGGGTACAGTTTCTGAAACTTCTCCCTCGTAATCTCTACCATCTGAGGACTGAGATCCACAAAGGTAACCGTTCGACACCCCTCAAGCTCAGGCCGACTTTTCTTCCCTGGAAGCTCATAGTAACTCAAGTTCCGCCCCGTCCCGCAGCTAACTTCCAGCACGTTCCCGCGCGCCATCTGGATCAGGTCCCGTCGCTTACTGCCCATTCCCATTAGGTACTCTGACATGTCCACGTCGGCGTCGAATTGGCGCGCTGTCTTGTTGTAGCGGTCTGACACATCTTTGGACACCTCAAGGGTTTTGGAGTACGCGACTTCCCGCTTGTAGGATGCATAGAGATACCCGCAATACGTGCCGATTCCAAGAAAGCTGACGCCGAAAAAGGTCATTAGTCGTGGGGACATGCTCTTGGGTTTTGGCTTGAGGTGGAGGTCATCGATCTGTGGGTTGGCTCGTGTTCGTGGTGGTTTTGTAGGAGGTCGTTTACTGCTTGTTGTTAACTAGGTGCATAGCTGAGTGCTTGAAATGTCGAAAGCGCAAGTCAATTGGCTTCCCGTATACCAAGAATTCATATTGATATTCTGTAAAACAGGAATATAGAAGACCAGGGGCTATTATACCCTCTGAGGAGCGAAATGCTCACCTTGTGCTTTTTGCCTTAGAGTGTTTGCACTTTGCGCCATGTAATCCTGATACAGGCAGTTTGGCCTTGTTCAAAAAGGCCGTTCCTACTCTGGAAGCACTCATTTTTGCAATCCAGGTAACCACAATGCCCTGCTCAGCTGGTTGAGGGGTATCTCAAATGCGACACAATCCAGCGCACCAAAAGGGGTCAACTGATAAGAACAGCAACAAAAAGAGCAGTCAAAGAAGGCCTTCCAGTACTATAGAGCCCTATCCATGACAGATAAGAACCGGAAGGGAAGAAGAATCAATAGCACAGGCGTGTTTAACAATGAGAGTCGAACGAAGCTAGCCAGGCCGAAATTCTGGCAGGATCGGCAGCGCTATCACTTATCAGTCGGAGTGACTCCGCACTTTCCCTCTATTCTTATCCCGCAGAGGTTGGCTAGTTGACTACCCACACACTCACACTCTCCAAGTTGACCTTACAAGCGTCGCAGGGCAAAACCTCGCAATGGCGATACCCAAGAATGCTCTAATTGTCGGTGGAGGGGTATTTGGATGTCAGTTGACCCGATTTCGTTGTCGTCGTATATATATTTGCATTTGATCTGCTTCGTCTCGCTTTGTCTTTCTTTCCGAGTCGACTTCCACATTCTGTATAGACATTGATCTTACATCTATTAGAACAGCTTATCCCCAATGGCGACATAACCAACTTTCAACATCATCCAACTGACCATCAACTTCAGTATCCACCGCCCTCTCACTATCCCGACGACACCCAGAGACCCAGATCACCCTGCTAGAAGCCTCTCCAACAATCCCAAACCCCCATGGCTCCTCCGTCGACTCCTCTCGCATTGTCCGCGCCGACTACGCCAACCCAGCATACACCAAACTAGCCGCAGCAGCCATCGACCTCTGGCGCAACACCGAATGGGGCAATGAGGGCCGATACACGCAGAATGGACTCGCCCTCGTCTATCCAGACGGAAGACCAATCGCAAAAGACTACACGATGAAAAGCTACGACAACGTCAAGCAGCTAGATGAAAAGAACGTCGAATTACTCCCAACAAAGTCGGATGTCCTCCGCGTCGCCCCCGCTTACGGGAAAGAGTTCAACGTTGCCGGAGGCTACGTAAACTGGGGATCTGGATGGTCCGACGCCGAGGCTTCCGTTCGGTATGCGAAGAAACTCCTCGACGAGGAAGGAAAAGTCGCCTTTAAAACGGGGGAGGTCGAGAAACTTCTATTCGAAGACCACCGGGACCAGTCCAAAGTCACCGGTGTCGCCCTGACAAACGGTAACACGATAACGGCAGACCTCGTCATTCTCGCAACGGGAGCATGGACAGCGAAACTGGTCGATCTCCGAGGCCGGGCAGTCTCTACTGGCCAGGCGCTCGCGTATATCCGGATCTCGGACGAAGAGCAGAAGCGCCTAGAACATATGCCTACCGTGCTTAACTTCGCGACGGGAATCTTCATCATCCCTCCACGGAATAACCTGCTTAAGATCGCTCGTCATGCTTACGGGTACCAGAATCCCAAGACCGTGCCGGTTCCGGGAGGAAACGGATCTATGCAGATTAGTCTGCCTGAGAATGGTGTCCCCGTTCCGCCTGAGGGACAGGAAACGTTCAGATCTGCGCTGAGACAGTTTCTTCCCAGCTTTGCTGAGAGGCCGTTTGTAAACACGAGAGTTTGCTGGTATACCGATACGTACGTGGCCCCCCTGTCTCTCTCACTGTTAATTCCCAGAATCCCAGAACCGCATACCTAACAGAACCAGACCCAAAGCCGATTTCATAGTCACCCCTCATCCAACCTTCAACGGTCTCTTCCTTGCGACCGGTGGCAGCGGTCACGCATACAAATTCTTCCCGATACTGGGTGACAAAGTTGTTGATGCGTTAGAAGGGACGCTGGAGGCCGACCTACGCGAGCTGTGGAAATGGCCGGAGGCTAAGTCGAAGGATGAATTTGAGGGAACGGAGGATGGAAGTCGGTCTGGAACTAAGGGGTTGCTTCTGATGGAGGAATTGGCAAAGATGCAGAAAAATAGACAGGGAAGTGTTTTGTAGAATGACGGTATGGGGTCGGGTTTCTTGTATATAGGGGAAGTGTATATAGTACAGGGACATGTGAAAATTTACATTGGGTAGTGTGCTACAGTTGATGGCGATGTCCTAACGAATCAATGGCCAAAAAGCATGTGTAGGCGGGTATGCTACAATGAAGACAATACTGCGACTATCCTTTCATTCCTATCTGAATTACTTCGTAAACCACTAGCAGGAAAATCAAGTAAACTATTATCCTCCCTTCGTCACAGTCCCATCACATCCTCAAATCCATCAATCTCCCATCCCTTCCCGAATCTAAAGTGCACGCAAAATTTTTTGGCCACCCATAAAAACCCAATCTGAAAAATGCTCAAAACCACCCTGCGAATAAAAAACAAACTGCTGGGCGAAACAATAGAACAAGGTAATTAGAGGAGGCAACCATCGACCAGCGCACAGGACCGCCCCCTGCGGAATGTGCGACTTATCTAAGTGTAAGGGTTGGAAAAGTAACCAGTAAAAGCTTCCGAGTCGCTAGAACGCCGAGCAAATGCAAGCATGAAGCATCGTGAAAGGAGAAAAGTGAGAGACATGATCAAGCAATGGGATTAATGCTTGTCATGAACACCCCCATAAAACAGTCTGTTAATACATGGTTTTGGAAATTGAAGCAAAGTATGATCTTCCTGAGATAGGCCATCCAGGTTTACACCTTGCGGAAGTCTTAGAATGAGATAAGCATGTGTCCATCTATCACGAAAGATTTGTGACGACTCACCAGAAAGCACAGGATAGATCAATTCGAAAGCCTGGTAGATCTCTTCACGGACCTTGGCACCAGTCAAGACGATCTTACCACTAACGAAGATCAAGAGCACAATCTTGGGCTTCATCATGCGATAGATGAGACCAGGGAACAGCTCAGGTTCGTAAGAACTGAAGTGGTGATGACGACTTGCCAGACCTTCCAGACGGATAGGGAATTTGATGTCGCACGAGCCGACAATGTTTTGAATCTTGAAGTCGGTGAACTTGGCATTGAAGCCAAGCTTCTGGATGATACGGGCATATTTCCTGGAAGCCAACTTTGAATCATCCTCCGATTTGGCACCGGTGACGACCATCTTGCCCGAAGCGAAGATCAACGCGGTGGTTTTCGGTTCACGGATACGCATGATGACGGCAGCGAAACGCTATGTTAAAAAAGGAGTTCAGCCACACTGTACCCTGACAAGCATTTCAGGGAGGTGTGGAAGGCAATACCTTTGGATTATATTCCGCATTTCTCGCATGAAGAGCAATGGTCTTCAAGTCCAAGCGGCAATCAAGATTCACGGTAGCGACAATGTTTCTTGAAAGGAGATCCTTGTTCAGTATTCTGGTAAACCAGAAGAACAGCAAGAGTATACTCACTGCAACGTAGGGACAATGCCACTCCCAGGGTTGCTAGCACCAGGAGTCGCAGCTGGAGTTGCGGGCGTCACCCCGTTGCCATTGGCGGCATTTCCTCCCTGCTGCTGGCCATTCACGATTCCATTTGCACCCTGACCACCAACGGCCATATTTCCCTCTTTTTCAGAGGATGGAGGCGTCAGGTCACCCGCACCACCGGGAAAGGACAGGGACGCTGGCGAAGTGAAGGCTCTGGCCTGTTGCGCATTCGAAGGGTGGGTCGTGAGCGAGTCCATGGTGACAGGATTCGACATACTCAAGCTCAAAGCCAGTCGAGACTGAGATAAGAGGATAAAGGTGGCAGCCTAATGAGAAGTGGTATTAGCATAACGGGAAATTTGGATAGTTGCCATGGTGACTGAAGTAGATAGCAGAGACGATGACTACTAGGATGAAATATAGACGCGAAATGGATGAGGGCTTGACATGAGCAAAAAAGACAAGATGTGAAGTGTTTACAATTGGAAATGGTGGATCAACAATGACGGTCGCAAAAAAAACATACCGGATGCGGGAGATAAACAACTCAATGCCTCCCCTACAGCAACGCTGCCTTTTCAACGACGACAGAATCCAGATCCGTGATGAAACTGACCGGAATAAAATCAAGATGCGGCGTGCTCTTAAAGAGACTTGATAAGATTCACAGGTAATAGGATTCCAAGGCAGAGATGAAAGATTTTATGTGGAGATAAGAGGACAGGAAGTTTCAGAGTCGATATTAAAACGCTGAGATTTCTTTCGGATTGGAAAGGAGTGGGCAACACGAAAAGGTTAGGATGACGGAGTAGATTGTGATTGTTTTTTTCTTGTTTTGTTCCTTTTCTGAATTGAGAGAAATCTATCTGCAAGTCAAGAGAGAGCGTGCGGAGAAGATGCGACCTGGGAGTAGTTGCAAACTTCCTTTTTCAGTAACTTGAAAACTGGAATATGATATTCCTTCTTTTTATTCCTAAATTCTTCCCGGAAACTTCCAGAAGAGAAAAGTGGCAGAGAGCTGAGGACAGCAATGACTCTGCGATGTGGATGGGAAAGAGAGAGGGGGGGGAAGAGAGGAGGAAGGAAAGAAGATAATCCGGGGGAGGTGCCAAGACCAGGATCAAGATTTAAAAAGGACAGAAAAAGGCGGGAGGGAAGGGCTTTATATAGGGTGACTCACTGCTTGCAGGATGTTGGCGTCAGGGGAGGCTGGACCGGGCGGTGGCGCTAAAAGCAGCACCAGTAAATCCATGGTTTAGCGGCTCTTGAGTGGCCAAATCCCATCCACTCAGCTGCTCCGTTTCCTTGTAAGCGCTCCCCCTTTGCGGCTGATTCGCCGGCTACCGACACCACTGATCATCCGCAGCAACAATATTTTCTTTTTATTGGCCATAACTCCCTTAATTTTTCTGCCGCTGAACCATGGCTTCAAACTGTTTTCAGCCAGTCCAGTTTTCTCCTGCAAATACCCCGACCCACTTCATAACAAACTCCATCCTGTAGTCCAATTATATTCCCGGACATCTTGGGTTGGCGCGTCGCCGACTCGCCGCTTTTAGCTGATGGCAACTGAACAAAAATTCTTTCGCGTTGCTCCTTTCTTGTTCTCATCATCCACCAGAACAGAAGTACATACAGGAGAACCTGTATCAACTTCCCTTAATTTGACCTGTAATGAATAAGTATCACTACTAGTTAGAGATGCGCCTGGATATCCTAGACCTATCAACTACCATCCCTTGTTTCCAACTATCATTCTCGGCGAGCATTTACCATGGTTGACATGATATAGACATTCATATGCAGCATCTTGGGAACAAGCAAAGATCAAGCATATAGGCTATGAGAGAACAAAGGACTCTTTGACAGCGCTAATTGTAAACTACGCCATAGCCGCTTTGTGATATGTGACAGATGTAGTTTAATCCGGCTGCATACATTTTCGCGCCCTCCCCGTTTCCTAGACCAAATCAATATCCATCCCGACCCAACAACAGAATATCTATCGCACCACCAACTGCCTGTTGTCTGTAACTTGAAACGGATAACCGACGGAGCGGAAGACAGGCGGAGAGGCTCGGAGCCATAGGAGGGTATGCGATTCCTTTTTTCTACGTTCCTATTGGCTGGATAGACCTCGGGTACGAAGCCAAAATGCTCATTGAAAATCCGCCTACCATCCGGGGGCGGAGCTTCACCTTGCAATTTACTTTCTCAAATTGCTGAAACCATCGTCCTTTACCTTTGCTACTCTGTACTCCCGTTCTTGAAATACCCACTGTGTCATGTGTTTCGCCTCTGTATAGGATTGTCATCGCTTCAATCGTTTCCTTCATTCACACACTTCATTCTCCTGCAGCACACCATGGCTTCGAAGTCTGCTGTCTTGCTTCTTTTGAGGCGCGAACTACGACCGTCTTCGTCGCGAATCCCTAGAACAAATGCGTCCTTGTCCACTCTTGTGAGGCCGACCCGGAGATCAACTGGTCTATTCTCTGCGTCTGGCAGGCGGGACAGTCGCTTTCTGGCATTGACCCCGCGCGGGCAGGGTCAATTTAGACTGTTTTCGCAGACATCTCAGAGGAAACTGACAGACGAAAATGGGAATTTTGACCCTACACAAATGGATAGAGAGTCAGATGAGGTGGATGTCTGTATTGTCGGTGGCGGTAAGTATACTGCGAGGCTTGACCCCTCAATCTTTAGGAAGATAAGGCGCTGACTATGTTTTGCCACGTAGGCCCTGCTGGTTTAGCTGCAGCGATTAAACTGAAACAACTTGCCAACGAGGCTGGGAACGAAGAATTCCGTGTCATCTTGTTAGAGAAAGCTGGTGAGATAGGCGCTCATATCGTCTCAGGAAACGTCCTTGAGCCTACGGCTCTGAACGAACTCTTACCCGACTGGTTGTCGGAAGATAACCCATCGCGATTTGAGCATGCGACTCCAGCGAAGGGGGATAAGATGCGCTTCTTGACGAAGAACTCCTCGTTCCCGATCCCGATGCCGCCGCAAATGAATAACCATGGCAACTACATCATCAGCTTGAACGATTTAACCAAGTGGCTTGGTGAGCGAGCCGAGGAATTAGGTGTTGAGATATACCCTGGCTTTGCTGCCAGTGAGTTGGTTTATAATCACGATGGCTCCGTTCGCGGCGTGGCAACAAACGATCTCGGTCTGGGCCGCGATGGTAAGCCTAAGGAATCGTTTGAACGGGGAATGGAATTTCATGCTCGCGTTACCCTTCTGGGAGAGGGCTGCCACGGCAGCTTGACGAAGCAGGTCATCAAGAAGTACGATCTTCGACGAGACAGTCAACCCCAAACATATGGATTAGGACTCAAGGAAATATGGGAAATTCCGCCAGAGAAGTTCCGGTCGGGAGAAATTACTCATTCGATGGGATATCCCCTACCATCTAATACCTACGGTGGATCCTGGATGTACCATTTCGGCGACAACATGGTCAGCATTGGTTTGGTCGTTGGTCTCGACTACCCAAACCCATGGCTGTCTCCATACCAGGAATTTCAAAAACTTAAACATCACCCATTATTCAAAGAAGTGTTGGAGGGAGGGAAATGTATCTCGTATGGCGCAAGAGCCTCAACGAGGGCGGCTTCCAGTCTATCCCGAAATGCGCCTTCCCCGGAGGCGCTCTGATTGGAGACACCGCTGGGTTTTTGAACGTCCCCAAGATCAAGGGTACTCATACCGCCATGAAGTCGGGCATGCTTGCCGCCGAAGCCACATTCTCGGCCCTCCAGAGTGCGAATACTAGCACAGTCTTCTTGTTCGACTACGAGAAGGCTCTACGCAATTCATCGATCTGGAAGGAGCTATACCAGGTGCGCAACATGCGACCTTCCTTCAGCACTCCGCTAGGGCTCTATGGTGGTGTCCTCTACTCGGGACTAGAAGCCTACCTTTTCCGCGGCAAGACCCCTTGGACGCTCAAGCATCACAGCACGGATTCTGCTGCTACCAAGCCAGCATCTGAGTGTGAAAAGATTGAGTACCCGAAACCGGATGGCGTTCTTAGCTTCGATGTATTGACCAGTGTGAGCCGGACCGGCACCAACCACGAGGAGGATCAGCCAGTGCATTTGCAAGTGAAAGACTGGGATCAGCACACGGATGCAGCATACCCCAAGTATAAGGGCATTGAGAACCGGTTCTGCCCTGCTGGAGTATATGAATACGTGGAGGATGCTAGCAAGCCTCATGGAGTCCGATTCCAGATCAACGCTCAGAAGTAAGTCCTTTCCTTCGTACACTAATCAAGACAATAGTGCTAATTGATCAACAATAGCTGCATTCATTGCAAGACGTGCGACATCAAGGTCCCAACACAGGATATCAACTGGCAAACTCCCCAAGGTGGAGAAGGCCCTAAGTATTTCAAGACTTAGAGGCTACCTCCATTGGTGCTTTCAGTTTGTACACAGGAAGGAGAAAATTAATATATAAACCCCGTCATAAATAGTGTATATATATTTGGCAGATTAAATAGAGGTTGTTTAGTAGACTTTATCTTACTATGTATGGTACTGTTGGGGGATGAGTAGAATAGAGTAGGTTAAAAGTACGGGAATCGATGTCATTGTGGTGCCCCCGTGGGGATTGGAACCATTGAACCGTGGTAATAATGTGGATAGGATAGGATAGACTCTGACATCTTGAGCAGATCTCCTCAGTGAACTAAACAGTAGACGAAAAATATTCAAGACAAGGCTGAATATTCTAAATTATAAGAGGGCCACGTGGATTTATTATTATGGGCCAAAAAGCAAAGCGAAACGAAAAAAAGTGAGGCGGTTCAATGATTTATGACAGGCCATCCACATCCACCCATTCATCCCACCGCCAGTTAAACAGCCCTCTTTTCTTCTCTCTCTCTTCTTCTACTCTTTTGCCCTGGCGGTCAACTGACCTAACGCTTTCTCTCTCCTCTCTCGCTCTCTCCCTCTACTTCTTTCTCTATCATCCTTCCCTCTTCATTTGGTTCTATTGACTCTTTCATTCTTTTAGGTAACATATGTCCTGGGACTTGATTGGAGTCTTCAAGTATTCCGCCACTTTCGACCCATTTGTCCTCTGGAGCTCGTTACCGGATCGGATACACCTACAGCCTTCCCAAGGAGCACGCCCCAATCTGAGGTCTTCCTGTTCTCTTCCTCCAGTTTAGTTGGATCCTAGGTCGCCGGTAGTCCTGGAACCAGAAATACCTCTTTGGCTTTGTTCTGTCCCCCTCCCCAATCATGACTGAAGTATCTTCGACCCGACTTTATCTCGGGAATCTTCCCCGCAATGGTATGCAGTCATTCACCAACTCTCCTTTCTAAGGTCTACTGCCGCTTTGATGATTTGGGCACTCTGTCAACAAACAACCCTCAGCCCTACAGCAGGATGTCCTCTGGATTATACACTCTCCCATGTCCTTATTGACCGACCAAGGCATTCGCAAAGTTCCATTGTGCGCTTACACTGGAACTAAGAGGGCGCCTCTTTTACTTATGAGAGCGCTTCAAACTCGGATATCATTCTTACCTGAATTTTTTTATTTCCTTTTGTCTTCCTAAATATATTTTGTTCTCACAATGAGCTAACCTTTTGATGGCGCCTATGCTGGCGCCATTGTAATTTGTTTACAGTGACCAAACAGGATGTCGAGGAGCATTTCAGCAGCCATGGCTCTGGGAAGATTACCGAGATCAAACTAATGAACGGTTTTGGCTTTATTGAATATGAGGATGCAATGGATGCCCGAGATGTCGTCCCAGGTAGGTTTGTTTCTTCCATTTATGATATTATTTACCGCATGAGATAGCTAACATGGTAAATGTTTAGCGTTTCGTATGTGCCTGTTCAAAGTTTACTAAGATTCTAATTTTTGACTTCATGCCTGTCACAGATGGCAGCGACTTCAAAGGCGAACGTCTTACTGTACAGTTTGCGCGCGGACCACGGCGTAAGGAGACCTTACCTGGCCCAATGGATCGCCCAAGTATGCCGCGACCCCGTCGCACAATCTTCCGCATGATGGTTTCTGGACTCCCGGAAACAAGCTGGCAGGTTAGCAGCCCAACTCCGTTTGTTTTGGCTTCCCGGATATCACAACTGGCCATTTTCTAGTACTACTTTGGCTTCCTATTCTGTTTGTGACTTTTACCTAATCTCCTTGCCCTTTCCCATTTCCTATCAAATCTTAATACCAGAGGGATCTTGATAAGTGGAAACTGCACATGACCTTCTTTTCTGTCAGAGCCCAGGAATATGTCAGCTGAATGGCCCCAAAAATATGCGAGATCCTGGCGACTCGCCCTGGTCGGAATCCAGCTGTTGAACATACCCGGCCTTCTGGATATCCTTTGACCATTCGGAACATGTTCTCCCTTTGCAGTTGATTTGCACACTATTGGATTTCCGGATTGCCCTATAACTGGACTTCGACTTACACCATGGTCTCAATACAGGACCTTAAAGACTTTGCGCGTCAATCTGGCCTCGACGTTGTTTACTCAGAAGCTGGCCGTGAACTTGGCAGGGGGTAGGTCTCGTTAATTTCCCAGCAGGATTTTGGATTCCATTAACTCCAGGGAAGTTTTGTTGAGTTTGAAACATCCAACGACCTAAAAGTCGCTGTTGAGAAGCTTGATGGACGTGAGTTCAAAGGCTCCAGGGTGACTTGCATTGCAGATGTAAGAATCCAGTGTTCTTCAGGAAATTGCAACAGACCCTCATACCCATAATAGATCCAGTCCCCTGATGATCGCTTCCGTGAGCCCTATCGGTCTAGATCACCACGCCGTGGTTATGGTTCCATTGATGGTTACGATAGGAGACTTCCTCCCCGTGGTTACAGCCCGCGTTCGCACTACCGTGAGCGCTCTCCAATTCCTCTCCGCCGGGATTATTATGACCGCGATGGCTATATCCGGCGTACCCCACCTCGTGCTAGAATTGATGACTATCCCCCTCCCCGTCGCGTCTATGAGGACCCTTATGATGCGCATCCTCCTCCTCCCCCTCGCTATGATGATCCGTACCTACATCCACGGCCTTACGGGCGCCCTCGAACTCCTCCAAGGGCTGATTATGTTCCCTATGATCGCCGCCCTTACTGGTAGACGTATTTTCCGGCATTTCGTTTGCTTCGAACCTATCTGGTGGATACCCGCATGCTTAGCCTGGTTTTGTTTTCCATGTCAAGGTTTCCTTTTTCCTCGGTTGCTGGAATGAGCTATGATTCGACACGCGTATCTGGACTGGATGTACCGATGGATTCTATGCGGCTTACAATGATGTATATGACGACGAATTCCTGGACCGGACTACAGCTAAATTATTTCCTATGTTCAGGGACAGATGTGTTTATTGAAATGGCAGATGAATGGTTACCTGGATGTACCCTACCTCACCGTCAAGTTACAGCTCTTCCTGGCGTCTGGTTTGTAATTATACCTATCGGCTGTCTCTTCAATTGACGAGACAGGTGGTTTTTCATGCTTTGGTCCGCATTTACGCTTTATGCCTTTCGGCGTTTACTTGGAGTTTTCTTTTCCTTATGAATGACAGAGAAAATTGTACATTGAAGCTAATCAAGTCTCAATTATAGCAACACTTCTGAGTCTAAATCTGCTAACCACAGGCCGTTCAGCTTGGGGATAAACTGTGCATCCGCTGGTTCTAAAGCAGCTAAATTTCGGGCATCTCAAGTCAAATGAGCTACGCTCTCCATAAGCTGTGTATATTACAATAATCCGAGACCGCATCTTGCGGCACCGCGGGTCCGGAGAGAGACGTTTAGGTTTTGGATTGGTTGTCGTGGCGAGTGGGTTAGTGGAATCTTTCCCTAAGAAGGGCCTGGACTTTACTCTTTGGTAGAGTATAAGGGCCTTGGTGTTAGACACGATCAGTGAATGAGCTTCTAATGGAGCAAGGCGCGTACGTACATCAAAGGCATCGTGGAGAGGTAATATATATTTGACCAAACGGCAAGCCCTTAGTCCGTTTATTGGTCCAAAAATCATAATTCAATTAATTAGCTATACATATAGACATGTAGGACCTCTGCCATCAAACTCCGGTATAGAGTAGCGAAGTGATCAATCACATCTTTAAGCTGAATCTTGGTTACCTACGTCGGTTCACCAAGATAAAATCTGCGGTTCAGCGACTGATGCAAGTATGCTGGCATTCTGATGCAACAATTGAACAAATGTGATAGGGTCATTATTTTTGAGCTCTTTTTCTGAGATCCTCGATCTAAGTAGACAAGTGGTTATATTTAACCTCGATATACGGCCAAATTGTTCAGCAGATGGCCTCGTTGGAAAGGAATATCCCGGAGACAAAAGCTTCACTCTTACCTTATTTTGTTCCCATAGTATTGGGACTAGCCATGGAAGTAGGTTCAAGATAAATATCATCCCATCTAGATCAAAGAGATGTATATATGCCTCGTACTATCATGCCTTAGTCAGCCCCGTCATACTTTCGAGCTCTCCACAGCCCCTCCACGTAGTCATCGCCCCGCAGTCAATTGATTATTAGCTACAACAACCATGGCCGAGCAACGAGTTAACGTCCATATCCCCTCACATCCTGCTGTTCTCGACAGTGTGCAGCTCCATAAAATTCAACTCCCTTTACCCGCCGCTCCAGACCCATGGCATCGCTCTGGCAAACCTCAGCCCTGCACCGCTTCTCTCAAACTGTCCTACTCATCTGCCATTGCAGCCGCTGCCGCCGATGACGTCTCCCTATCCCTCGACTATGGCAAACTATACCGCCGTCTTGACCACGATATCCAACATATGGGAAGCCACAATGGCCCCGATAATCGGATGATCAGCGTCCACGGAACCCGGCGAGATGAGATGTCAACAAAAGACTTGGGTCAAGATGTTCGAGTAATTGGCGGCATTGTTGCTATCTGCGCTTTGGGCCTACTCGATGAAACAGCCGCCGGAGTCCGAAGGATGTCGCACGTGCACCAAAGTCCCCGAAACAGTACTTCCGCGGGTCCACAGGGCCAGGCGCAAGCTATGGCAGCGGCTTATAATACCCCATCAACGAATTCGCCCATTGATGGCGACTTCGGTCAGTGCGAAGTCTGGTTACACCTGCCGAAGGCATTACTCCGTGCAGAGGAAGGGCTCAAGTACCGTAGCGTCACGCTATGGGGGTACAGACAACCGGATGAAACTACAAGTGACGAAGCCATTGATACAGGCCGGTGTCCTGTAGTTCTAGAAGAAGAGTTCCGGATCGACGGAATCCGGTGCTACTGTATTCTGGGTGTCAACTCCCATGAGAGACTGGAGAAGCAAGCAGTTGTTGTTTCGTTGGGATTTAAGGGACCTGGGCAGCTGGCTTGGGGGTCTACTATCGTTGACACGTATCAGGAGATGACTAGAACTGTTGCCGAGGTAGGGAATTGCTTTCAAAAAGGAACGTTTGCTGTTATTGCGACTAACTACTGGTTTGCTGTAGCGCGTTGAGGGAACTTCCTTCCAGACGGTCGAGGCTCTAGCTACCTTTGTCGCTCGCATTGTGACGGTAGAATTCGCTAATGAACGAGTCACCGTCAAGGTGGAAAAACCCAGCGCATTGGCATTTGTGGAGAGGTCTGGCGTTGAAGTTACTCGGTCACAGGCATTTTTCGAACGGCAGGGAATGGAGGACCGGAGTCGAGGATAGGGCAGTGTAGGCATCTGTAAGATCGAGTGCTATAGATATGTACTGTACTACATATACATCGTAGGCAAAGGGCAAATGTCCACGTTTTTGATAATAAACCAACGCTGAATGGCTTCCATAGGATCTCTTCAGTCTGAAATACTAACGCGAGCAATATAAGAATACCTAACTATGATGACTTCCTCCTATTTGTTTATCGTAGCTCATTAGATAGAGGCAGAAAAAGGGAGGGAAATCTCTAGGGGAAATTAATAGAAGCAAGGGGAAAAGCACCTGGACTAAGGAAGTATAAAGTTGTGCTACATAGTCATACCTCTAGAAATGTGTTACCTACCTAACACAAATTTCCCTTTATTTTAATACCACTATATTCCACTTCTTTTCATGACCTCTTCTGATTCTCTCCCCATCCTTCGCTAAGCATTACTAGCGGCTCAAACCACTTTGCTTTCACGAATACTCCCCTACGTGTCTGTCACGTTCCTTCCTAGTATGCTTCTATCTTAAACAGCAACTGGGGAGCTACATTGCTATGCGACAGTACCCCTTATATATAGGATCCGTCCTTGATGCCTTTTCCTCGTCACATTTCCCTAATGTCTATACAGTTTAGATTGGTCGGCGCACCATTCGCCGGTACAAAGAAGGTCCCGAACGCTGGCGTGCGCGCACGCAATGCCCCCCTGCCCACCCTCGTTTTTGAGTCCTTATGGACTCAAAGTTTCAGGAGCCTTAAACTGGATGCGGATAAGTGGATGCGGGGAAGCAACGGTGCGGTTAATGCCGTTATCCTCGTGAACTGGGCGAGAAAGAACAAAACCGTCCGGGGTACGGTCGAGCTCTATACACGCCGGGGCAGTATACCCCAGCAAACAGAAGTATGATTTATGTGGAAATGCTTCTTACTTACTCGCTAATACGGGCACTAGATTATATTCCCTGCAGCGCTAGGGACGCAATGAGGTATACATATCAACCCGAGATTCTTTTGGCCCCTTATTAAGAATCGTTACTAATTCGCGCCTCATATAGTGTTACCGATCCTAGATCGTTTAGAGGAATGACCCTAGCTACCCTGGCCACTGGTCACTGGTGTTGACGCTGTACGGCAATCCCAATCTAACGGATCCGTTGTGAACAGAACCAACTCTGGAAGAGAGTTTTCCAATAATTATACATCTTCCAGATCTCAGCACTGACACCTCGCCTCACCTCTCCCCCCTCCAAAATAATCCAAGTTCTCTATATATATGCAAATTGCCAGCTACTTAATCGATGGCAATCCGATGACCAATAAATACCGGAGACAATACACGAGGTATTTCACATCAGAGGGATATCTGAAAGCACCCTACAGGCGGTTAGCATGGGTCGTGCTAATACCCATTTTCAGATATCCCGAACTTGCGCAGATCTCGCAAGGGCATGGATGAATGGACCTCCTGATAATTTCCTTGAACATGATTCTCCAAGCCTCAACGATTACAATAGGATAATCAGACCCTACCATCCAGCCATCCAAGCGATACAGCAAAAACAAGCTGAACAAGAGGAGCGAACAACTGCGCTAAATAGTTTACTCCAAATACTTACATTTCCATCACTTCCCTTCAATTATCAAAATGGTTAATCGGCGCCAGCAACGAAAGGTTCATACCCTCTGTCAATATGTATTTGAGTCCACTAACCCACACTTCTGTCTAGGACCAAGTCACTTCATATGTGGGCGGGATTAACGAAGACAATTTGGAGCTATTTTGGAAACTAAAAACGTACGTATCCTTATGGTTCCTCTGACGCTTTGATACCATTTTACTAACGATACCCAGAACGTCACGGGTCGTTATGAGAAGTATCTTGCTGTCCGTCGCTCTCTCTGTTCCCCTGTCCCCGCGCGTTATGGAAGCCTCGAAACGTATTTGAAGGGATCGAAGCAGTGAGGATATTGAAGTTTTCAGTATACCTAACCATTAGCTAGGAAACCAACAGAACCCTAAATGACCCGAAGGAGGAAGGATGAATAAATATAGGAATTTGATTTGTTCTATCACCTGGATCTCTGGGCTTTTATAATGTTACCAAACTATAGAATAGAAGTAGATGAAGGTCAGGATGATTATGAAAGAAGAACCCTGACTGGGCCATAGACGAAAATAGACTAAACTCGAATAGGCAGGCATCAGCCTTAAGCCCAATATTTCCCGCGACGAAGAATCGAATCTCGATCCCTCCCGTCATTCACTCCAACCCTCGTCTGGCTAACACAACAATTCAGTGACCAATTCCTAGAACTTGACGACCCGTTTCTCTATGTTTCTGTCTGCGCCCCTGTTCCCATCTGCGTCCGATCATCCTACTGGCTTCCTTGCCAACTCGCTCTCCACCTACTTCGATACCGATTTTGATCCCGCGGCCATTGTGCATTCCGATCTCGTCAAGAAGACCGGAACCCGGATTTTTGAGTTGATCTCCCTGCCTGAGTCGTCTGCTGGGGAGGTTATCTGGGTAGGGGTCCATGGTCCGTCCTGAAGAAGGACGGACGGTAAATTCCGTATCAGAATCTGTCAGAAAGCGAAGAACAAAGATCACTACTACTGGGTATACGGTTGATTGAAGGTACGATTTATTTTTGCTCATATGGCTTCGGGCATGTTGGACTCTGTGTGTCTAGCATGCGGAATGTATAGTACCTTGAGACTAACATTGCCCTTTCGCGATATTAGGTCCTCGTCGATCCCCTTGAATACCGGTTCGCAGTTGATGAATAACTGGATGCGGTCGGTGTTTGCTGGGAACTAGATTGTGGTACCTTAAGCGGCTTTGCTGATCTTCTCCGGAGATATTCGTGGATATCTTTTCTCTTGTGCTTTGGTGAAAGAGCGCCATGGATACTTCCTCTCATGACGATTTGGCGGTTGGCGATGTGTTTAGCCCACAGGCGGACATGTCAAAACCTCATGATGATGTCGTTGTGGACAATCGAAGCACTGGTTTCCGGATGGACAATCGTAGTCCGTCACGAGAACGGGAAGTGCCAAGCAAAGAGAGAAACGAGGGCAGTCCAGTTGCAGAACCTACAATTTCTGCAAATCCATTGAAGCGCGTTGGGCGGCGCAAGAAGAAGAATAATCCCAAACCTTGTGATGCGACACCTGTCTTGTCCACAGTTCGCGGTTTTACGCCAGTAGGATCGGGGGATGAAGGATCCGATATCTCTTCCTCGTGCTCCAGAGCCCCTAGCTCACGACCACCGACCACTCGAGGAAATGGTAACAGCCCCCTAATGCAACCGACATCTGGGTCTGGAATTAGCGCATTGAAGCTCCAACTTGATACCTTGAGCTTATCCAACAATCATCCCTCCCAGGGCTCCACAACTGGTCTTACCTCAGCCACACCGAGTAATGCGAGTTTTTGCTCGGATAGCGACCAGACGGAGGTTCTGACTAGTTATGAGGTTCCCTTGGAGCATGATTATGTTAGCGCCGAAGCTGCTGCAGAAGAGAAGTCTGGAGATACCACCAATGGACCGGATGTGCGTAGCCAACTGTGCAGGAAAATGACTACCGATGACTTTGAACCATTGCTCTGCTTGGGAAAAGGGTCCTTTGGAACCGTATTGTTGGTGCGCCATGTTCTCACCGGCAAGCTGTATGCACAGAAACAGTTTCGGAAGGCGTCGATTACCGTACACAAGAAGCTTGTCGAACAAACGAAGACTGAACGCATGATACTGGAGAGCGTCAATCGTCATGCTTTCGTGGTCAAGTTGTTTTACGCCTTTCAGGATCATGAGAAACTGTACCTTATCCTGGAATATGCTGAGGGAGGAGAATTGTTCACTCACTTGGCCATGGAACGCATGTTCACCGAGGACGTCGCCGCATTCTACATGGCCGAAATGGTTCTCGCCCTCGAACACCTCCACCAAACCGTCGGCATAATCTACCGTGATCTTAAACCCGAAAACTGCCTCCTGGACAAGGAAGGCCATCTACTATTGACTGATTTCGGACTCAGCAAAATCGCTGTGGATGACGACGCTCGCTGCGATTCCTCGAATGGCACTTACGAGTACATGGCCCCCGAAGTCATCAAGGGCAGTCCCTACGGCAAAGCCTGTGACTGGTGGTCCCTCGGCGCACTAGGATATGATCTTCTCACTGGCTCCCCGCCATTCAAAGCAAACAACCACGCAAAACTGCAGGAGAAAATCCTCAAGCAGAAGCTCTCCCTGCCTTATTTCCTCGGCCCGGACGCTAAGGACCTCCTCACCCGTCTTCTTCGCAAGGAACCCTCCAAACGCCTCGGCTACCACATGCCCAAAGACCTGCAGACAATCAAGAAACACCGCTTCTTTAGGAAGATTGACTGGAAGGCTCTCGAGAAGCGCCAACTCGACCCTCCTATCACTCCGGTAGTCACTGATCCCGCTCTCGCAGAGAACTTCTCTGGCGACTTCACCAGTCTGCCGCTGAGTCCCATCGTCACTAATTCCGGATTTGATGATCTCCGCGGTGCAGGCCCAAATTCTATGTCTACGGGATTTGACGGGGCTGGGAATGCGGAGTCTGATCCGTTCGGTGGGTTCAGCTTCGTTGCGCCGAGTAGTTTGTTTGACCATGGGTTTGGCACAATGGCCACTAGCCATTAGAATGGACGAAAGGTTGTTAGTGGAGGTGGAAGTCGATTCTACCTAGTCTCTAATGATATCTATCGGTTATTGTTATTCGTTTTCTGGTTTATGCGCACGAATGTACTCCGTCTTTTCGGTTTATCAGTCAATCAAGCACATTACACTCTACAAGTACCTACTCATACAGTCCATTCCTAGTCTTCTTATCTCCAAACAAGCACCATAGTACAGTGTAATTCATTTGTAAATTTCATATTCAGCTGAGCAGCTAGTATCGTAGCTAGAGTAACTATGTATAGATAGGAAGAAAGGAAACCTAACCAACCATCTCTGCCCATCTCAATCAACTCCTGTATATCCATCCATGTAGAAAGCGGCCACAAGCCGACAGACAGACCATGCTAAACTAAAGTCAAGAACGAGAAAGAAACACGCTATATGCAAAATGAAGCAATCAAAGAAACCAGCCACTCGGCGCAACGACACTAACAGCAAAATCCGACGATGTTAAATGGACATGTAGATCGAGATACTAAGGATAAGGCGTTTTATTCATCCCTGTTGAATCCTCAAAGCCAAATGGAGAATGGGAAAGTTAGGGTATAGCCTCATGCTGTCCTCTGCGACGTGGAACTATTTGGCGTATTTCGGAGCCATATCGGGCTTGATGTCATTCGAGTATCAAACTCGGAGCAGGGATTTCGTATGTGAAATTCATCGAACGATGCACATGAGTATATGATGTAGGAAGCAGTGAGCAAGGTAAACGCGCAGCTACACGAGTTCCCCCTCTTCACTTCCACCGGCTTCTTCCTCTTCAGGCTCTTGAGCAGGTGGTGGAGGAGGAGGAGGAGGCGGTGGTACGTTGTCGCGACTGGGAGGGTCTGGCGGGCGCTCCTTCCCATCTAGACTAGGTTTCCGGGAAGGGCGAGAAGCCGAAGGGGATGGGCGTCGTTCGCGGTATGGGTCTCTGGGACGGTAGTGATCGGCCGAATCCCTCTGGTCGAAACTAGCGTCTTTGTAGCCGTCCTTATGTGATGCGTTGTGGTGGACAATTTGGTCGATGCGTTGCTGAACTGGGTCGATGTGGTTAGGGGGTTTGTCGTGACTGTTTTTACGGGGAAACGGTCGATCATGCTGATATTGTTGCGGCACTCGAGGTAATGGGTGTGAATGGCGCGAATGAGAAGCTGGAGGAGGAACGTGGCCGTTCATGTAGCGGTCATGGGAGGACGGGACATCCGATGTAGCAGTTGCGCCGTGAGATGCAAAGGATTTTGATGTCGAAGGCTGGGTGACAGGCGTATCCGCGGCGGTAGATTTAGATTCCATGCTGTCATGAGGTGATAGCCGCTGGCGCTTTGGAGAGCGTTGGCCGTTTAGCGGCGGCGGATTCTCGGATTTCGAAGGGGCCGCAGGCTCCTCAGGCTCTCTTGACCGTTTCCGGCTGTTCACGTCGGCTTCATGCGGTGGACCCGAAGGAGTCGGCGGTCCTGTTGAAGTTACTGCAGGAGTACTGGAACGTGGCCGCCTGGTCTTTTCTGCCCCCTCGTCGGACGCTACAGGTGTCGTCGGATAATGGTGATGATGTTTTTGCAGGGAGTTGTTTTCATAAAGTTGGGCCAGTCTCGAGCACGCCCTGCGCACTTCCGACAGGTTCACATTGATTTGTTCCCACCATGGCCGACCAAGATCATCATCCTCGATCGAAATGTCACAATGGCGCGCAGCGGCGTAGAGTGCAGCCGCAGCTATTGTACGGGCGGGGAATTGTAGGCAGAGAACGGTGAACATTGAATCATTGACAAATGCCCAAGACGCGTTGCGCAGGAACTTGTTTTCGTTTAACCCGAAGAAACAGATGAAGTCGTACAGTAATCGGTATGGTTGTTCCAATTGGAGATCGAAGCAAAGGGCTTCAAGGAGTAAATCCTCGTTGTGCAAGATCGTATCCCTCCATTTCCAAAATTCTTTAGACTGCTCATCCACGAGTAGGTTTGGTTGCTTTTGTCCGACCCGGCAGCATGCGACCACAAGCTCCCTCATCCGCCGGGTATTCTCCTCAACCTTTGTCGCAAGGAACAACGATGTCGCAGCGATCGCATATGGGTGCATACCCCGCCGTGAAGGCAAATCGACCATACTGAATCTCATGAAGAACCGGTGCAAGAACACGGCGGCAGTGGCGATAGTGAGCTGGGGCAACTTCAGCATAATTCCAACCTGAGTAATGAAATTGACGCCCTTGCTTCGGCTCGTGTGTTCCGCTTCAAACTTCATACCATCCAGCTGTGATGGTGTTCTTGTTAGCTCTTCATCTGTAAAAAGCCATTGGGCCTGAGTCGCGAGCAAGACAGGGTTCGACGGAGAGGGAACAGGCCGTGAGTGGGACCGGGACTGGGCTGGTGATGCCATAATCGATATTTGGGTCGTTTCAAAGAGATCAGAGGATATGCACGAGTGTCGGAGTAGGAGGAAGGACCTGAGTTCGGTGGAAGGAGAGCGTGTATCTCAATGCGTATGGATTCTAAAGGTAGTTAAGCAAATATCACTGGCACGAAGGAAGCCGAGTGGCTCCCTTGTCCCCCTCCTCAGCAAGTTATCCAATGTGTTATGTTAAAGCGCGGTGGTAATCATAGCGAGGAGAGCTCTCTATAGCATTGGGAGCGGGCTTCGGTGATCAAGGCGAGCGATTGCAGTTTTCTCTCGGTGGTGAGCGCAAGGGTGGATAAGTAGTTCTATTTATGAAAAATGTGTTGATATTTATATAATAGAATACTCCTCCGAGTGAAGATGACAGGAAAAGAGACTGTGTTAGTCTCCAGAATAATTTATTGATCAGTGAAAGGAAGCGCAGAGTGAACGAATAATTGGCATTGGGGAAGTTGATTAAGTTCCAAGGATCTTGCCTCGGATCATCGAGTTTTTCCGGCCTATACTATATCCGATTTCTCTTCCCATGACATTCAAGTTATTCTTTTCTATATATCTTCATCTCTGAATTTAGTTGTAGATTCACAGCAATATGGTATCATGCCTCATTAATAAACTCTCCCAAACTCCAGATGGCGCCATGCTTATTTAACATAATATATCAAACGCAATGGCCTCGCTCGGTAAGGTCCAGACCGACAGAAGGAAACGAAGAATACAGATTATTCCTCTTCACTCACTTCGCTTTCATCCTCACTAGGAATATGGTGCTGTTGTGATGGAGGATTGCTATATTGTTGACTCCGAGCCTCTTCTTCCTCTCGCGCACTCTGTTCGAAGGCAGCCTCCATCTCTGCTGCTAACCCATCGTCATCGTCGTCCTCATTCTCATTCGATGGTGGTGCCTCCAAAGTTCCAGAAGTCGAAGGTTGTCCAAAGTCATTCGCCGGCGATGGAAGGCGTAGATGCTCCATTTCATCTTCATCGTCAACAATATTTGATGGGGTATTATTCGACGAGAAATGTGCCGGATTAACCTTGAAAGTCCGAGAAGGCGGCGGGGAGCCCATATCAATAATTAGATCACCGTCAATTATGATGTTGGAACCAGGCGATGGGGCAAGTTTCTGAGAAGATAGTGCACTTCCTGCATCAGAAGGTGACGATTTTGATTCTTCCATCTTGTCCTCGTCGACTAGTGGCTTTACGCTTGGTTTCGGTTGGTCCGTCTCTGCTTTAGCTGCAGGCTTCGTCGTGTCCTTCTTCTGACGTAGAGGGTTGGCATCAGACTTCGGCTTTTGTTTGTTACTCGTTGGAGGTTTCGTAGATGCGGGTTTAGTAGTCGCAGGCGTTAATGGGCTGTCAGCGTTGCTGGTGCTTGGTTGGGCATTAGGTGTAGAAATGGTCGATGGAGGTTTGGAGGTTGTTTCATCTGATTTGGTGAGAAAATGGCGGTAGTCATATGGGTTGCTCGCATCAGCTGGTCCGTCGTCACCATCGTCACCGTCAGGTGCCCGCCCATCCCCCAAACCATTTTCTTCACTTTGTAGGGTTTTCAGCTGGGTAGAATGTTCAATCGCTTGCTTCTCCGATTTCACGGAAGAAGAACGGATGTTGAAGTTCAGTTGGGTTGAAACCGGTTCCAGGACAAACACCTTTCGATCTGGGTCGAATAGCACAACCAAATTCTGCTCCAGTGCCGACACATTCTGCGTTGGATCTATACTGCCTTCGTAGGCATATGTTAAATGCTCGGTATTCGGCGCCTTGTCGGTGATGGTAAGGTTATAAAGGTCTTTATCCTTGGAGTCGCGAGTGATAGTCAATCGTTGATGGTCGCTGACGGATTTGCTCTTGTAATTATAGTTGATGTTGATCAATCGAGCTTGTTGGCTGGTATCTTTGCCAGATAATTGATCGCTGAGAATAATGGGATATTCGGCATGTTTGGTGGGGTCGATGAAGTCATTCGTAGATAGGGCAGAGGTGGCCATTGGGCGAAGATTCGAGGAACGGAATTGATAAAGTAGGGAAGGATAATAGTGTGCTTGCTTGTCTCTTTGTTTATCACCAGCCACAAAGGAATGTAAGTTCTCTGGGTTGAGTTGCAAGAGCGAATGGAGAGGTTTCAGCTGAACGATAGCAGATGCAAGGGAGTATGTCACACGGGCGCGGGAGAGGAAGAGCGGTGGATGAAGATTAGAGGAAGGGAGGAAGGGAGTAATGGGAAAGATAATAAATACAATAGAAATGGGCAATCAACATGACCAGAGAAAGAAAGAAGGGAAAAGAGTATAATAGATGGGGGAAGAAGAGGAAGATGGGGGGAGAAATGGCAGCAAAAGCAAAGGGACGCTAAGGCGGATAAAGAGACCCAGAATAAGTCAAACGGCGAAAACCGGCACTAGCCTCCGACGCGGTTAGCGCCCCAAAGTCCCCAGTCCCATCTTTCCTTTTATAGCAATGCAAGGCAAATCCCTAGCCAAAATACCTACCGTCGTTTACCTAGGTATTTCTTAGGTATCATACTGTTGGGTTATCCTTCAATAATCGTCCTCAATGAACCGGTGATGCCTCTCGCAAAGTTCCCTTGGAAGATCCTGTATTTCCGCCAGTTAACTGTTCCAATCGCCCTGCCAGTGCCCGATGCTTTCGCATCACTTCTTCCCATTCGTAGGCCACGTCTTCTTCCTCCGCACCGCCTAACTCCGTGAGGATCATACTGAAGTCACCTCCCAGACGCCCCAAACTGGCTGCGCAGTACAATACCTGGGTCAGGAGGCTTTCCCGTGAGCTTTTATCCTGGACATTAGGCAGGTAAGACTGCAATGTATCCGTCAGCAGTTGTACGAGATGCATAGGGAAAGTAGCTAATATTGGAGGAAGGCTTTGTAAAGGATCGTCTTTACGAACAGGCTGCGAAAGGGTAGCCTTTGTCCGTAAGCCCATGTCTCGTGAGTCAAGCCCGCGGACGCCGGCCATCGCAACTTCAGACTCAGATTGATCCGGGGTAAAAATATTCCTGTATAGCGACACAATTGCAAAACTCTGTTCACGAAAGATTTCAATGTAACGTTTGAGAAACCTTTCAGTCTGATGGCCTTCTGACCACAGATTTGACGGTCCATTCTGTTTGTTTGTGCTGCGGGTCCTCCGTTGTGTTTCTTGATCTGCAAGTTCTCGTAGAGGGTCCAATGCTTCCAATGTTGATACCAAATTTGCCAGCCTACCAATCAGAAACAGAGCTCCCAGAGCCCCTCCTCCAGTGCCGCTTCCTCCATCACCGCTCAGTGTCTCCAGCTCTGGTGCCACTCGCCGCAGCCATCCAACTGTTCTCATCGCGGCCGCCAGTCGAAGATTCTGCGCTCGGAGACCGGTAATGAGATTGGTTGTCATGTCCTTCATCGCGTCCTCTGCCTGGTTGGCAACATCTTTTGTCAAGGGAGAATCGGGGTACAGCGTCTGTAGTCTTTTAATATGAGAGTACAGATCCAGCGCTGACGAATATGTAGTGGATGATGAAGCGCCTGCGACACCTGAGCTCGCTGCTGCCGACGAAACAGCCGTAGATAAAAGCGTAGGTAATTCCAGAATGTCGGATAGTCGATCCACGTTCCTCGCTAACTGCATTGCTTTCTTCCGACGGTCCAGAGCTGGATTTTCGGCAGTTCGACTATATTTCGACGAGAACCGGACGGCTTCCTCGTCGAGCTTCGGAATCGCATCGTATAATCGCAATGCTTCGCCGGCTACCTGGGGAATGGAGGTACGGAGGGTAGAGAGGTTATCGGCAGAGGTAATGAAGGATTTATGGGAGCGATTGGACAAAGCTTGGAGAGAGAGATGAGTGGAATTCGAAGATTGAGCTAATGACTGTGGCTCTGTCGTTTTCAAGGCTTGGAGCGAAAGCGTGGAAAGTCGGTTGAGATACTGTGTCGTTGTCGCATCGTGCAATTGAGGACTAGACGAGGTGGTCGAGGGTTCTAAATGGGAAGCCAAAAGATCATATAGGGAATCCGCCATGGTCAGTGTTTTTGTAGGGGATAAGAGAGGCCAGACATGCAGTGAAGGGTAAACCAGTGCAATTTAAGGGGTCGACCAATGCAAGATTATTTCAATTTATAAGTAGAAGGAGTAATTCATGAACAGGAAGTAGAATATTTTAGAAAAGTGACAACGGAGGAAGGATGTAAATTGGAAGAAGGGAATCTGTGGGAGATAGAAATGAGAAGATGTAAATTTAAGCTCTTACGTAGTTTGAACTGGACTAAAAGCGGCAACCAACAGTCAATCAGGTCAATGAATGAATGCCCTCTCGCTCTCTCTCCACTCCTTCCTTTACTTTTACCACTTCTTTCTATCTCCTAATGCTCCTATCTGGTCCTCGTTTCTCATCTTTTATGCCCCGGTGCTTAGGTTTATTTATAAATACCCTTTCTCTGACCAAAATCTCTGCTCATTGACCCCGTTTAAATGCGATATCAGCTATGGGCAAACCTCGGGTGAGTTTCTCGTCTACTTCTCATTTATATAGGTAGTTTGAGATGAATGTTTGTTTCTGACAAACTGCCAGATGATCATTCTGATCCGCCATGCTCAATCCGAAGGAAACAAAAACCGGGAGATTCATCAGATGGTCCCAGATCACCGTGTAAAACTCACAGCGGAAGGACATAGACAAGCTCGTGAAGCCGGACATAAGTTACGGTCTCTTCTTCGCCCTGATGATACACTGCACTTTTTTACCTCGCCTTACCGTCGAACTCGTGAAACAACAGAAGGGATCCTGGAGTCTGTGTCATCGGATTCTCCGTCTCCATCTCCGTTCCCTCGACACACAATTAAGGTATACGAGGAGCCCCGCTTGCGCGAGCAGGACTTTGGCAATTTCCAACCATGTTCGGCGGAGATGGAGCGCATGTGGCTGGAGAGGGCGGACTATGGACATTTCTTTTACCGCATCCCCAACGGCGAGTCAGCGGCAGATGCCTATGACCGGGTGAGTGGGTTTAACGAATCGCTCTGGCGGCTCTTTGGGGACGACGACTTTGCCAGCGTCTGTATCCTAGTCACACACGGGCTCATGGCAAGGGTCTTCCTCACAAAATGGTACCACTGGAGTGTCGAATATTTCGAAGACCTCCGCAACATCAATCACTGCGAGTTTGTGATTATGAGACTTAAGGAAAATGGGAAGTATGCGCTTGATAACCAGCTGCGCACATGGTCCGAACTAAGAAGGGAGCAGGAGGAAGAGCGGCGGCGGGAGCGGGCCGCAAAGGGCCTGAATCCGACATCTCCATCCGAATTGACCATCCCTATCAGACGGAGATGGGGCGGTTGTCCTGATGGATGTAACCACGGCGTTCGAAGGACGGGATCAAAGCGCAGCACGCGACAAAATCAAACTGATTCTCTACGGCACGATAGTGATGCCGCTAAGAAAATAAACGAATCCAATGTCCAGGATTCCAAAAGCGCTATTAACGATCTGCAACAACTGACAGCCTCTGAACCAGGCGTTGGCGACAAGACACCCCCGGCAATGACTTCCTCGTCTGGCCAACAGACCACTGCCACACCAGCAGACGCTGAATCATATATTTCCCTCGACAGTCTCGCGCAACCAAGCACCCAGTCGACCCCAACTCTATCAGACAACAACGAACACCCTCGCCAAGTCAACAAACAGAAACCCCATCGCCTTACTCCCACAGCAATCAACCCAGTCTCTAAACGGCCGAATCTTTCCCATTTCCACCGCGACAGCGAAGACCACCTCCTCCACCCACCGCGCTCAAACTTGGCCTTCCTCCAACTGGCTGGCCGAGATGGTGGCGGGTCCCTGAGCGGCGCAAACAGTGTGGCGGGTTCGGAAGATGAACGTGAAGACAATGCCCCCGGCGTCTGTCCGCGGCAAATGCTCCGATCTAAAACACCATCCCACGACATTGAACACGACGGCGATGATGAAGCGAGCGGTCCAGGGACTCAGAAACTACGTCGCGCAAGATCTCATAGGCATCGTACGAACCACCTAGCGTTGCCGAAACACTACAATGGGAAGAACCATGAGAGTTCCCCTGGTGATAGAGGGGCCAGTGAGGGGATCAAGGATGACACTGTTTTGGATCAGAGTGTCTCCATCAATGGACATGGTAAAGAGAACCAGACTGAAGCAGAAGAAGATCTCGAAGCCCGCAGACGCTACGATCAAAGTATTCGGGGGAGCGTCTATTGATATACATGTCACCTGTTCCCTCAACCCTGCATCAACCTTGCAGTTAATTCCCTTTTTGCATTTTTGGCGAAATTACTACCCAAATGGCCTGCCATATGTCTGCATCCATTCTTCAGTTCATTGTTATGGTAGCTTAAGAAACAGCGCCAATTTCTGCTTTTCTGTCTTTTATCTACTTGAACCCTTCATCATCTCCCTATCCCATTCTGTCTCTCAGCATGATATGATATCTACCGCTTGATACCCTGATAACTTGTTTTGAATTTTATCTGATTTTGGCTTATTATAGGTCCAAGGAATATGAGCCGTAATACACCAGATAGGGTTACGGAAAGGCTGGCTATGCTTAGACAATTATTATTCGGCTCCTATTGAGATATAGATAGATACCTCACAATATCACTCCTGAGTTATGATCCACTAATACTGTGTATATATAAGTATATATCTATCTGGATGGGGCCCTTTAGCAGCTATGCTCTATAAATCGAGGTACAAAATGATTCTGCTCACACTACAGATCCAGGAGGCCGACGCTCCAAACCATGACTTCTCTTGCGCAAGGTCCGTCGGAGGAACACGCGGCCGGCGATACAGGCTGCCGGCCGTTTTAGTTGAGATATGATCCCTCCCTGTTGGAGTACACGGACGGACAACTGCCCAGCTGAGGCTTTTTGGTCTAGTGGAATAAGTGATACGCTTAGACTCACCACTCCTTTGTCTTATTCTCGAGTGACTCCGTCCTGTCCTTCCATTCTCTGTATATAAGTTGGACCGCTACTAGGTACTTCTTTAATAGGGAGAAAGATTTGACCTGAACGAGCTTCGTTACAGTGGGCTCGACAACTTATTTAGCTCCAATCGAGCCTGTAGTTAAAGGTACTAGATATATTTCGATATGGTTGTAAGTCTCTGGCTGTATCTAATTCCAGGTAGCGTCTCTATTGTGGCTAAACCAATTATTATTCATTCTTTCCTATTGTTCTTGCTATTCAATATGCTAAAGCTGGCAACGATACCAGGACCTGTACAGGGGATTCAAGTTCAACTTTCTGATTTATAATCACTAAGTAAATATGAGCAGTAGATGGTAAACGCAAGCCATATCGCCTCCAGAAAATGCTCTCACCGATGTCTCCTCTCCAACGGACATTTGCAATTTATGCATCTTCAACACCGTCTGCATCATCAACCCTACTTCGTTTCTGGCTCCTTCGCATCCCGTTTCGCTCAACTATGGGCCCAGGCGTGCTGAACTGTCCAATAAGGCCCAAAACCACATCTGCCAGTTTCTTCGCAATTGGCAGTGGGAATGCGTAGATAAAATCCTCATACTGTTTCTCGAGCGGTCCAAAGAAGATGAAATAGTCACTGAAACCTTGGATTCGAGCGAGTTCGCGGACCGTTAGTACATTGTTATCTAATAGCCGTTAGTACTACTTCTAAGTCAATAGAGGGCTTAAGAATATGGGCAAATATACCGGTATGTGCCCCCTGCTGTATATTACTACTCATGTTGCTAGTAGTAACTGGGGTCGTCCACGAGAGAGACTGAGATCGTTCAACTCTGCGGTGATGATTGTAGACATTCGTATTTGCATATGGGTGTCTACATACGATCGTGTTAGGGTCCTTCCTCGAGTTCGCGAATTGAAGGTCCTGGATTTTGTCACAGAAACTGGTGCCAGGTTCTGCACCGGCATGTTGCCCGACCATTTCCGACCACGAAACTGGGGAGAAAACCGAAGAGGCCAAAAGAACAATGCCAGGCTCCTGGTGGAGAGCACCGTGACAGTGAAGATCGACTCTCTTAAGATGTACGCAAAATCGGTTCTCCAATAAGTAGTAGATAGAGTTAATCAGATGCTCGTAAGCATCTTTGTGGAAAACCCATGATGGGAGAGTAAAAACCAAGAAGTCAGGCTTTAGCAGTTTAAGGACACCGCCAATATCATCCAAAATTTTTAGATCTTCATGGCTCTGTTCTTGTCTCTTTGAAATGCCCTTGTTTGGAATACTGAGGATTGCGATGCTGGGTGTACCTTGCGGTATTCCTTGAGGCGCTTTTAGGGTTTGCGACACAATATCTCTGAGGCCACTCTCCAGATTTCCATCAATTACCGTGGAAGACGAATAAGCTGCCTTAGAATGGTAGTTAGTGTCCTGTGTTAACCTAGTCAGGGAAAAAGGGACATACTTTCCAAGCCAAGTTCAACTTAGGGTCAAAACAAAGCCCAGTACCAATAGCAAAACCAGCTTGCCGGAAACCTTCTGAGAGTCCAAGAACGCCTGGTGACAAGTCCAAAACTGTTGGTTCGAATTGAGAGGCATATTTTGGTTTCCTCCAGCGATCAGAATATGCGAGAAGATGAGAAGCTAACGGCATTAGACATGCTTTGTCTTCTGAACCATCTTTCCTCACAGGAAACCGGCAAAATAGGGACTCGCTAAAATACGCACTATATGGGAAGTCGACGATATGCTGCAATTCAACCAATTGGGGATCAACAATTCTCTAAATTGGCACCAAGCTCGCGTCCTGTCTCTGGCCCATGGAATCTAATCCCTTAGATTCAAGGTAAACTTCGTTTATTTCGGAATATCCGTCGAAGATAGGGTTTAAGTGGTTGAACGAGTATCGGGTTACTAGAAGAGATCCTTCGTCATCTGTCCCTGGCTGGTTTGGGAGGTAGATAACGTGGATACGAAGGCAACATGTTATTCTGTCCGACGAATCTGCGGAGGTTATTGCGACCTTGACATAGTCATCCCTTTCGAATCTCCAGTTTAGTCTTGCGTTTTCTAAAGTCTCGACATGAGGGCCGTACATTGGCTAAAATGCAGTGTTTTGTTAGCCTCCTATAGACTTCAAGGCTGCAACTTACATTGTAGTTTTCATAAGAACTGAGCATGCGGAAAAGCTTCGGAAACTCTTCTGCGTTCCACGTCTTCCAAAACTGTTCGTCATCATTGCTACCGGGGTTGGTGGTTTCCGCTGTTGTACACCAGCACGGCAATTGCCGTGGCTGGCGCCATTTTCATTCTTGTTGAGGTCCTCTCTAGTGGCATTGTTCGTAGTATCATCCTCGATTATAAAGTGGTGTATCCCTGTCCCGGGAGCGCTGGCCTCAGTTGGACACGGTGCTATTCCGTAGAAAGACTCGTCTTCATTCCGTGCGACCATTGGAAAGTATTTCCTAGACCCGGAGAGATTGTCGAATTTGATAGTCTTGTTTGAGGTAATACCTGCCTCTAGGACCTTCTGTACACAAGTACAAGGGTTGCCTTTTGAGCACACTATCAGCAGTGATCATTAGAAACTGTCAGCGGTAAATAATTACCTTCCCGGTATAAAAGTTGATCTGCTTGGGTAACACATTCCTCACCATGGAGTACTACCTTGTATTGGAGGTTGCCCCGAAATCGACGCCGGATACTCTTGGGAAGTTCAAATTCCCAAGAAACATCCAATGCCCATGTTGTGGACGCTTCAGATGGCGGCTTTATCTTGACCATACGTGGCATTTCATCAACCTTCTCGTGGAATATCTGGAACATCTTTTCCCACTGCTTTTTGATCGCAGGATCCGCCGACTCAGTACTAACCAATTCTTCGATCGAACGTCTGTATAATCTCTCGACGATATGCCCACAGTAGAAGTAGCCATCTGGCTCTTTCCTGTCGGAAGCTGAGACTCTGCAAGGATACTCTCTGTGGGTAGCATGATAGTCAAGCCATTTTTTGTGTATTTTGAATTGCTTCGAGTTTGGTTCAAATAAGACGTCAATATCGCTATGACCGCAGTCAACGAACACGGCATCGAGACCCTTTGTGTGCTCACTTAATAACAGCGACGCTTTGAGCATTCTCTGTACGGTCCTCGCAAACACTGATTTCGGAGCAGGAATTGGCTGTGCATTTCTGAACTGTGCAATTCGCTCTTCTCCAGGAGTTCGTATGAGTCTTCCTTTGCGTAGGATATTCCAGAGAACCTCCGAAATCCCAACAGGCTCCTTTCGAAGACACTCTGTAATTATCCTGACGTCCTTGAAAGGCATTAGACACCTTTATTTCTCAGCTTGTAGTCGAATGTAACCCACTTACTTTATCTTGCGTGTTCCAGTAATAGAATTTCCGTCCTCCGGCCTCAGATAGCAAGTATTTCCAGATCTTCTTTGCTGTTACTTGGTTCACGTAATCGTCAGCATGTTTAATGTCCGGGGCTCCTGGTCTGTCGCGAAGCATTTTCACATATTTAGCGAGTACATTCCCTTCTCTCTGTTCGATGGCATCTTGCCAGAGATTAGCAAGACGTTTGGCCTCTTCTTGGGTACTTTTCAATTGCACCCTGTCTCTGTTGACTTGGCCGTGACGAAAATTATATCCGTAATGATAATTGTTTATACCAGATGCAGGCGTTTGGAGAAGCAGGCCTTTCCAATAGGTCTTATTGGCAAAATTCGAATCAAGAATCAAGTCGCCAGCCGAAGTCTCAATCATATCAGTTGGCGTGGAGAATCCCTGAATATCAAATGTGACGCCCAACCATCTAGTAAACTCTTTTTGCTCGACCCTCCGTGCCTCTGGTTGACGTCCTGAACCAATCGTCACAGTCACATCTTTCCAAATCCGGTTCTTAAACTGGGGCATGGGCGTCAGATGCTGACGAATATTGGAACTGCTAGGGGGTTTCTTTTTCGAGGGATTAAGGGTGCATATGAACTTCTTTCTCAAAGGTGCCTTGAAGCCAAAGTTCCAATAGTAATTGCTGGCTTCGATACGAACTTTGTATTTATCACGCGACATTACCAGCGCTGCAAGCTTGAACCCATCCCCATGGCTACCGGCCATATCAGGTTTCTTATCTTTTGAAGTATTTCCTAGCTGAAGATGCTTAGGTTCCATCCTGGAGGTGGGACTGGCATTAGCCAGCACGACACGACCAGTTGCCTTATTGAATTCAATTAAGCCCATATAAGCAGGGGGGTTGACTTTCGGGTAGGGCACCACAACTGGAATGAACCGATCATCCCCCTTGTATTCTGGTTTAAATGCGGATTTTAAGTTGAAAGTTTCAATGATCGCATCTCTCCTGAACGTATCCTGTAAGCACCTGAGTGGAAGTGAAAGTCTTTAGGTCACCTACCAGTTCTGGTAAAATTCTCGAAAAGGATTTTGGCTTGTCCATGTCCTCATATAATTTCTTGACATGTTTAACTGTTTGGTGATGCGCTTTGGAGATTCTTGGTCAAACTCATCTTGATCATCAGTTGAGCTTGATGAATCGTCGTTGCTGCTCTCATGATCATCCTCCTCCCACTGTTTAGGGGCCATTTTGCATCAGGTTTGATATTATCTTGGGAAACTTGATTCAAAGTAAGTGAAGGGGATACTGATGAGTATTCTGCTGGTATGAGGGATAAATAGCCAAAATATCGGTGGCACTGATAGCACTATAACTGAAGAGAAAGTAGAGTGTGATTCCAGGAAAGGTCAAAAGCAGGGGTAAAAGTGTTCGATATATGTAGATACAATGAGTGCTTTTTGTGGAATTCCCCTTTCAACAGGGAACCTCCTTACACCTGTGGTATTCTCCAGCAACTGTATTTGCTCAAAAATCTGGCAAGTGTCACTCAACTGGTGTTATGGTTAGGGAATTTATGCCATGTTTGCTACTATGGGCCACAATGCCGATAAGCACCTAGATGCAAGGGAAATTAAGGGCGATCAATACACTAATACTAGTTTACTACTAGTAGTATATCCATAGTGCCTTCCGTATATAGAAAGTGCTAACCCTAACTACCTACTCTTATACGGTAAGCTAGGTATTGAGTCCACTCCCCAGCAATTAAAATTATTCCCAAGTCCCTTTACCACTTGGATAACTACTCGCCTAATTAGATAGCTAATAAGCTCCGTTTGACAATTTCGTATACTAATTTCTATGAAACTATGTCTGGTGTAGTTTGAAGGAAGTTTAAGAACTTACCACGCCACTTTTACACACTGTTATAGGAGCTCTTAATAGTCGTACTAGACAGTTTCCTATACCAATTTCTATGCAAAACTGTAAAACCGATTCAAGAGCCATTCGTGAAACTGCCAGCAGAAGAAAGTCAGATCTGAACTATTGCGGAGTGGACTTAATGGCTTGCTGTAACTCACGGTTTCGCTTGGGGTCTGAGATAATCCCATTAAGCAAGGTCCGGACCCTTTTAGAGATTACAATTCGAAAGGAAGGCATACCCAACGAGTGTAACAGACATTAATAGTTACATGAACTCAACTTCCTAGGTAAATTGAAGGTACTTTTGCCGTTAAGAACCCAATCCTTGCACCTTTGGTTCACTGAACCGACCCGAAGCTGTCCTGATCTATATCCGAATATCCTAAGCAAAGTAGCATCAATAAAAACCATTATGCAAGTCAACCTATTTCTGGAACAGCAGGGCCACATGACTTGGGGATAAATTAGGGTTAATCGGGAAGTTTTCGGGCCGTGCTTAATTAAGCCGACGGTGACGCCGAATCCGGGGTTTTTCGAGAAATTCCATGAGAGTGAGACATGATGGCGGTGAGAAGAAATTTCTTGATATTACTACAGTAGGTAGTATGTCCTAGGACGACCGTCTTGGAGATACTTAGTACTGTACGTACTAGTACTCATTGAGTATTAGATACCGTCGATGAAACAGTGACAATTGCAAAAAGGCTACTCGCAAGTGGTGGCAAGTTTGTCAACCTAATCGAATTTTTTACATTTACAATTCAGACTTCATTTTAACGTAGACTACAGTAAGTAGATAACTTACTACCTGTATGTGCTCGTGGCAAATTCTCCAGATATACTCGATAGGGTGACAGCAGCAAACAAGACGCTTAGATAATATTACAAATTTCCAAGTGGCGGGAAAAAGACCAGAAAGAGACATGAATCCGTGACGTCAAGTTTAAATTAATCATGGGGACATGAGACTCCAATTTCCAGGACGAGTATTATGACCTCCATCAGAGAACCAGAAAGTACCCCGGCAACGACCCACTCTTGGGTCGAGAATTCGGGCAGAGAAGCACCAGAAGCCCCCGGGAATTCGGGAGGGAATGGGCTTCTGACGCAATGCCCACACTCTCCATTAAGCTTTTACGCGGTCAGAAAAAATGGCAAATCGACCTGGATTCCATCTCCACCAACCTCGCAAGATTCTGAAATTTTCATCGGGGATCTGCAGTTCAAAAACAGCGGTGACCCAAGGCTAGACTCGTCTGTCCATTCCCCAGCTGCATTAAACCAACTAATTCTTTTCTTCCTCTTCTCCTTCTTCTTCACCTCCTCGCTAACTCACCCTTTGTCGTTCATTCCTTTCGTTCCTCTCCTTCAATTCCTCTCTTCCATCCATCACAATGGCCCCTCTCAAGCTCACCGATAAGAATCTACCCCAGATCGCCGCAGCAGATAAGACCAACATCAAGGTCCCAACCTACCCACGGGATGGCGACGTCAAGGAAGGCATCGTCCATGTTGGCGTTGGCGGCTTCCACCGATCCCATCTGGCCGTTTACGTCGACCACTTGATGCATCACGGCGTTACAGACTATGCCATTTGCGGCGTAGGCTTGCAGCCGTTCGACGCGGGCATGCGGGACGCGTTGAGATCGCAAGACCACCTCTACACCGTCATCGAGCGATCCGCCAAGGGCAGCTTCGCCCACGTAATTGGCAGCATCAACTCCTACCTCTTTGCACCGGACGATCGGGAAGCCGTCATCGCAAAGATGGCCCACCCAGACACGCACATTGTCTCTCTCACCATCACCGAGAGCGGCTACTACTACAACGAGAACACCCACGAGCTGCAAAGCGAACACCCCGATATCCAATACGACATTAACCCCGCCAACGAGAAGAACCCCCGAACCACGTTCGGCTTCCTCTACGCCGCCCTGGCTCGTCGTCACAGCCAAGGTCTCAAGCCCTTCACTGTCATGTCTTGTGATAACATGCAGAAGAACGGCTCCATCACACGCCACATGCTCGAGTCGTTTGCCCGTCTTCGCAACCCCGAGATGGCAAAGTGGATCGCTGAGGAAGGCGCCTTCCCCAACGCCATGGTCGACCGTATCACACCGCAGACATCACCCACCGACAAGGCCACACTGGCCAACGACTTCGGCATCGAAGACTCCTGGCCCGTCGTCACCGAGCCGTTCTCGCAGTGGGTCATCGAAGACCGATTCTCCGACGGCCGACCGCCATTCGAGAAGGTCGGCGTGCAGGTAGTCAAGAACGTGCACGACGTCGAGCTATTCGAGAAGCACAAGCTGCGTCTGCTAAACGGAAGCCACTCGTCGATCGGCTACCCGGGCCAACTAGCCGGCTTCAAATACGTACACGAAGTAATGGAGAACCCGGTGTACCGCAAGTTCGTCCAACAGATGCAGCAGGACGAAGTGAAGCCTCTCCTCCCCGACATCCCCGGCGTCAACATCGACAACTACTGCCGCACGCTCATCGAGCGCTTCTCCAACCCCACAATCATGGACCAGATCCCCCGTATCTGCCTGAACGCCTCAGGCAAGGTTCCGCAATTCATCATGCCTTCGATCGCCGAGGCCATCTGGGTGACTGGTCCCTTCCGTCGTCTGTGCTTCGTCGCCGCCGCCTGGTTCAGATACCTCCAGGGTGTTGACGACAACGGGCAGCCGTTCGAAATTGACGACCCCATGCGCGACGAGCTGCAGGCTAGGGCTCGTGCCGGAGGTACTTCCCCTTGGGAGCTGCTGAACATCAAAAGCTTGTTCGGTGATGACCTCCGCGGCGATAAGAGGTTCGTCGAGACGATCTCCACGGCTATGGAGGAGATTGCTCGGGACGGTGTCATGAAGACCCTTCCCAAGTATGTTGATTAAATTAATTGCCGCAGCAATAGTTGGCTGCGGCTGTTTTGGGTTTTGCTGGTTTTGCTGGTTTTGCTGAAAATGGTGTAATAATTCCGAGTGTCTGCGAGCGATGTTTATGATTTCTGTTTCTCTTTTGAATGCGCCATGACGGAGGAATTCTTTTTACGAAAAGTATATCACTGCATAGAGATAGAGCATGATAGATAAAATCCCCTAATTCTCACTTCGGTGCTAATCCTGGCGTCTCTGTTCGTCGGGCTGCGATATGTCTTGGATATTTGCAAGTGGACAATAGCAATTTGCATTGACCATGAGGTCTATTAATGGAAAGAGTGTATAGGATCTAATAATATCATGCAATTCAGGCTCTTTTGAGGAGATAAAAATATAATTTTCTTAATAGGCATACACTTGAGTGTATGGATACTTTGACAGACGAGAAGTCAATTAGAAATCTAAAAGAAGTAGAAAATACACACTAGATTCCCAGATGATAAACAATATAGTAAATTTGTATCTAGATATTGTATAGGACTGATTCACCATAGATAAATAACATAATATGATAGACAATTCAGTCTACAGAATAGATTTCAAACAAGAAGCTGCCAGCAGACCCGAAACCGCGAGGGAGAGAATAAAAGACAGTAAGGAGCCTCGCGCAGTGCAACAAAAGCAAGTCGAGAATCATCCCTCAGGTAAATCCATTTGGGTATTCTGCCAGAAAATCCGAAGCAAGTGCCATACATAAGAGCTATTCTAGCATAAAAAGATAATCCGACCAATGATTGAAGGGGAGTATCACTTTTTTCTCGTGTTTTTTTATTTCTTAATAAATTCGGCCAACGACAATTGAAGACGAAGTGCAAATGGAAATCCGAATAGTCGCTGAGAAGAGAAGAATAAACTACAGCCAGAAAACGTTGCTCCCGTTCACCAGGCGCAACTTGACAGATGAAGGGAGAATGAGCAAAGGGAAACATTATAACTGATAATGAGCCAACTGCTGAAACGAAAGCAAGAGGAGCTCACGGAAGGCATTAAATCAATGGATGAAGAGAGAAAAACCTGGGTGAGTACTAACGAAGAAAGCAAGTGTCAACTAAACACCACGAAGCGAAACAGTCTATGGGTAATATTCGCCAGAATAAATGCTAAAGCAGGATGAGGATTAAATGAAATAAGGAAATGGAAGAAATAGACGAAATTCCGCCGACCAAAGGGAAAATTGTATTGTAGAATCGTGACCATCATGACTTCGCTCGCTCCAACGTGGAAGATCCAATGGGTCTCCAGAGGAAGTGTCGGCATGATGGGCCCTTTGATACTAAGAAACTAAATCGTATCGAACTGAAAAACTGTCATATCGTGGAATCCATTGATTTTGCAATTGGACAGAATGGAATCGCTCCAACAGCGGTGGAAGTCTTTTTTTGTTCCTTTTTGCCTTTTCAATGTTGAGAGTTCGAAGAATCATGAATACTTTTGACGCAACAAATGCAGGTAATTGAGTCCAAGATGGCGGAGAAAATGGGTGTTCATCGCCAAATCGAAAGAAACGCGTACGGTATCATCGAAAAGCTAACCATGGACATGACCGAAAAAATCGAAAGAGATCTAAAGAAGCGAAATTCGAGATGAAAGGAAAGGAGCTGACAATGACATTCACATTACGAAGTCGTAGACAGCAAAGCCATTGTTAGCGACGTCCAACTAGCCGGCGACTATCGGTTGCATCGAGCCAAAGGCACTCGTACACATGTAATGTTCCATGTGTTTGGCGCAGTACATGCACCCACAGGACGAACCGTGACCAGTCCACACACTCTGTGCAAATGGCAAGGCGTACGGCGTGTGGTGGTAGGAGGGCGGTTGCGATGGCGGTGCTGATGGCTGCATATACGGAGGAGGCGGGATCCACGCGCGCGAATATGGTGGCGGTGGATAACCCCACGGTCCAACGGCATAATAGTCAGGTGTGGTTGGACCACTATGCGGAGCGGAAGGGGGCGAGTACTCCGAAGCTGCAGGGTTGAGCCAGGAGTTCTCGAAGTGCGATGGTCGCTGATATTGTGGGGGAATAGGACCTTCTGGGGACATGAGGGGCTTGGAGACGACATTGGTTCTCGCAGTGTTGGTATCGATTGGAGCCAGGGCACGGCGAGGTGGCTCATAAACTGGAGCAGCTGCCTTCGCGCGGTAGGACTCCCAGTGGCTACGCCACGAAGCAAATCCATCCTGGTCATCATAGATACGGTCGTGGATCTTCCACTCAAATGCAAAGAGCCATTCCAACTCCAGCGAGTTCAATTCAGCGACCGGGATGCTGCTAACTTCAGACCACGATTTGTTCTGGAAAGTGTTGTCGTCAAGGAACTTGCTTCCGAGCAGAAGCGCAACAGTGAGGAAGCGGGACACTTGTCCACGGCCGGAAGTGTACACGCCAGCCGAGGAAAGCATGCGCATCCTAGAAGCCAAATAGTAGAGACCCAGAAGGATGGTCGAACTTGGCAAACGGGTCGAGGACAAGATTTGGAGGACATATTTCCGAAACTGCGGCGAAACGATCGATCCTGGGTGGACGCTTCGCGCCAAGTCAATATCTGCCAGGTTGATTTTGGTTGTGTACAAAGCATACATTCCCTGGGCCATTTCAGCCACGAAGTCGGACATCTGTTCCATCTCATAATCCAGATGGGCCGCAACACCTCCGGTCGTCTTCTCCTCCTTGTGTTGTTCGGGCTGCGCCACGGGTTCTTGACGGTAATGCGGTGGGATTGCACTCTCCATGGGTGGTAGCTGGACATTGCTCCGGATCGGCGGCAGCACGTTGGTGGTAGAAATGGGACCGAACATTGGCTGCGAAGCGTGCTGGGCCATGGGAGGAGCCGCAAGATCTCTGCCGGTACGCATGGGAGGTTGCTGATGCAAGTTCATCGAGCGCGGCTTAGCGTAGCAGGCGGACTGGGAGTACTGCTCGATGAATTCACAACCAGTTTGAGAGTAGCGTGGGGGGAAGGCTGAGTGGCCGACCGCATAAAAGGGTGGTTCATTGTCCAGCCTAGTAGCACCCATGACGTGAGGAGGAGTAGGAGGGAGGGCTTGAAAGCCCGGAGCGAAAAAGGACGGCATAACTGAAGAGAAAACGAAAGAACCAGTTCAGGACGGGGAGGTAGACGGTTGAAAGCTGAAGTAGAGCAACACCTGATCAGTAAACCAGAGTGAGGGAAAGCAGTAGTAAGGAGACAAACCGTCTACACGTCCGCCACGCCCTGATCCTGGGGGCCACGAGCGATGCTCAATGAGCCGTGGCTCTTGTGTTTGTCGCGGTGAATTTCTCTAGTTGAATGACATGGGGTGATATTGGAACAATCAACAGTCAACAGAAAATAATGCGGATCAAAGGAGCGGTAGCAGTGGGAAGTTTGTGTTAATAAACGGTTTTGGCGGTTGTTGTCCTTTCAACTCGGTGATTGTCGATTCACTTGTTTATTTTCACTCCGACAACTTGGACCAACCTAACACAAGTACCAACTGCAAGAGCCAACTGTACAAGCCAGGAGGAAGGCGACGTGCCAAAGACAATTGCAAGTCGGTAAAGGGAACGCGGGAAGAAGGGGAAAGTTGAACTTTTCTCGCGTAAGAAAAAGACCGACCGACCCCAGGCCACGTTTTTGGCAACGACACTTAGTGAAAAGCTCGTTGAAAAGATGTTAAGAGGAGAGAGTAAGATGGGGGGATGGAGGGAGAGGAGAGGAGAGGAGAGGAGGGAAATGAAAAGGAGAAGCAGAGATGGAATTAAAAGGAAGTGGAGAGAGAGAGAGGAGG
>MVGC01000188.1:0-42453 GCA_003589665.1 Aspergillus sclerotialis | reverse complement strand
TTTTTTTTTTTGTCTGCGGTTAGGGAGCGGAGGGATATGTGCTGATTGAGATAGTGCACCGGTATTTAGTATTATTCGGTTCGTTGAGCGCATTCGAAGCAACGGGGACTCATTCAGAGGGTGGATATGGAGTCAGCCGGAGATTCTGCTCTGGGGGTGAGTATTTGAACATTGTATTTTGTCTGTATTAACGAGACTAGGGCCGCGGAGCTGTGTGTCGGTGTTGTCTGCGTCTGTGTCCCCGACGTTGTCGCACTATGTCATTGCGCACAAAGTAGGTCTAACGAGCCACCGATTAGCGAGATACGGATGATTGCAATTGCATTTTTGCGGAGACTAAAGGGAGGTCGGGATCTCGAAGTATACTCAGGGAACGAGGATATGTACGGTTCGCGAGTTAGCGTACTGCCGAGAGAGCAGAGCGAGGGCGGGCTAGAGAGGCAGGTGAATGGGACAGTGCATATTGAAGACCATGACCGTGGTGGTAGAAGGTAAGAAGGGACGCTCAAGAAAGTCGGAGATCATGTATGTTGCAGGCATCATGTGTATGGCCGAATTCTGAACAGGATCAAGGATTCATAGCACCATATTGTGGCATCAAGTCTTGAGAAATAAGCATGATCCAAACAACACGGCGAGAGTCGACTGTATCAGATTTTTGTTGGAGGACGATTTCCGTTAGCGACCACACTAATAACTATATCACCAAGGGACATCTTTAACAATATCCACCATACGCGCCGAGGGACCACAGGAGTATGCTTAGACTGAGTGACCTGGATTGGATGAAGTTCGGATAATACTGCCCTTGTTTATGTAGCCACGTAGCAATGGAAGTTGGGCGGGGAGACTCAGGTAGATCAAAAGAATAGTTGGGATGCCAAAAATGAATCACATATATACATGGACACGGTATTTGTACTTTGCCTTATATACTGCCAATAACACAGGGGTATTGCAAATGATCAGCAATATGAACACATAACGCAGAATATAAACGGCAAGTACCTGACAAGAGTAACCAAGAAAATATGTGCAAAGGTATATTCACAGATATACGGCGTCGGGTATACTGGTCAAGGGATCGTCATCTGTCCTTGTTGTGTACTTCCTGTCTCAACAATGTTCAGCTCAAAAGCATGACTGGAGTGGACGACATCATGGCAATAGTTCTGGTGCTCTTCCTAAATAAAAACGACCTCAATGTCACTGCTTACAGCTTTTAGCCAATGGTTCGATGATATTAGCGCAAACAGCAAAGATCTAACGAGCGGAATCATATGTTATTATAATTAATTAAAGGTTATTTCGATAATCCTAAATACGTATACAACTTTATCCTTGAAAATAAACTCCAGACACCTCCTTCCTGCCTTATTATCTCTCCCCTTCTGACCAGATCTTGGTCTCAAATGTCTGCAGGTTCTCTACCTCAAACGGCAAGACAAACGTCCGGAATAACCCAGTGTATTCAGGCTTAGTCGGGGCATTGCTGTTGATTGACTCGTCATTTGTAGTGCTCACGCGCCTTAGACTGTCGCCAGAGACCGTTGTGGCCCCTGCAGACCCCGGCCGGGAGTGAGTTAAACTTGGAACGGACTGATGCAAGCTGCCTCGTTGGTCAAGCAAGGGTGATGGCGGATGGCGGTGTGGTAAATCCTCAGCCTTCTTGACTGCAACGCGTTCGTTTTTAGGTGGTGGAGGTGGTGGATGGTCGTCGTCGGAGGGTTTGTTGAATTCCTCGCCGTCGCGAACACGGCCTTTCGCAATTAAATCATTTTGAACGCAAAGAATCTTACTGATCGATCGAATTAACGCAAACTTGAATGTTATCGGCATTTCCTCATTCTCGGATATCGTCTCGAGAAGCAGCTGTTGTAAATACCCGAGACAGGCGTTCATGTGGACGTATTCTATCGTTAACGGATGTATTAAGATCTGACCGGTGTGCATGGTTCTGTATCGGACGAAATAGATTGGTCAGCTGGTCGTAACTTTTCGTAAAAGGAAGAAGGGAGTCACATACCCGACTTTCTCGAGGTACTGCCAGTATTCGAGCTGGCTGGGGTCTGACAAGAACCGCGTCAAATACCACCTCCAGAAGATCTTCCGCCGTTGTACATGCGGGCTGTCGATCGTAAAGTAGCTATCCACCGGTGCGTCGGAGACAGTGTCTCGTGTTCGTAAAGCGCGAGCCGTGATATCAAATTCGAGCATCTTCTCGTACAGACGATGCGCTAGGGTTGGGATGGCGGCACGCAGATATTTTGAGCCCCTATTAAAGACAGCAATGTCCTCTGCGACGATTCCAGTCAGTCAGCCGGAATATTATCCTGCCCTATCTATCTAACTCTTTGACATACCTCGAGAGAAATTTATAAACGCTTGGACATAAGCCGTCCGTTTTGCGAAACTGGTGTAAAGATCCTTCCGCGACGCATGTTGGATATTCTCGATGTAATCTGAAAACGGCATTTCTTTCTCAAAATCTCGGGGAATTTATGACAAAAAAAGGGCTCGACAAAGGGTCTCCTAGGCTGGTGTCGTATAGATGCGTCAGTTCGCTTTTAGAATATATTACTCGGCCGGCTCTACAATCGGAGAAAAATATATGTATCCATGCGTCTCTTGCGTGGTCCTGTCATCGTGGGTCTCATTCGCAGAACCAGTTCGATCTCTACTCCCGCAGGTTCGGTTCCTCCGACTTGACCTGGATATAGGATCTAGGGTGGGATCTGTTGGATCGTTCGTGGGGCACTTAGATGATACAACACCAATGACATGCAGAGAGGCGGTCCAAGAGAAAATTCGAATAGATTAAGGTCTCCACGCTAGATTGCCAGCAGCTGAACCAAGCCTCAGCTACGCCAGCCTTCGGTTATCCCGCACGGCTGGTAGAAAGTGGTATGATGCTTGATAATGTCGCTGTCATCAATCTCCCTGATTCATGGCCCGATAGTAATATAAGATTACCCCACGTTTTTTTGCGAGTAGTTATTTAGGGCTTTCTTTGATACTAAGGCGCGACAGATTATATACCACAGTAGAAAGTAATCTGGGAGCTCCTTGTTATCCTCCTAGAGATCCCCACGGCTCGGATATGTCAAAGACAGAATAAGGAAGGTACAGTACGAACCTTGTCAGATACTCCTAGCCCTATTAAGGAAAACAGTCCCGCTTCTCCTTTAACCTCCTTGGCATGCGCTTTGCTAGCTTGCCTTATTCAATACAGCAATAGAGCTAGCCAATTATCCAATTATCTTTGTAGAATAATATATAATCCAAGCACGGCAATACAAGTTCCTTTCAGCATCAGGAGGCAATTGAAAACACAACGACAAAAGTAATGGCGGTATTTAGAGCATTGTCTATATCCAAACTGAAATCTATACAAAATCTGACCAAACCTCCATTTTATCAACGTCTAATTCGCCTCATCTTCCTTCTTCACTTCAGTGCGTAACGACTGGATATCAATCCCCTTGTGAAGACCGTCCAATACGACTCTTAACTCATGCAGGAACTTCGTAACTTCCTTCTCCGTACCAACGGTGATTCGCAAACATCCCTCGCATCCCAGCTCCTTACCCCGGAACCGTACAACCACTCCACGTTTCTCTGCCATGGTTCGTACGCGCCAGTTGCGATCGCATTGCTAGGTTTCCCGCCCTCGCTAGCTGGTTTATCCAACAGCTCCACGAGTAGGAAGTTCGCGTCGTGTCCACCGAGGAAACGGCCGACACCAGGGATCTTCGGAAGTTCCTTGAGCATGCGTTCACGTTGGGCGACAATCTGGTTACGGTATTTGCTCATAACGGCCATGTTAGTCGGCGAAAGAGCCGCGATGGCGAGTGCGCTTGTCGGGCTTGATATGTTATACGGCGCCTTGAGGCTGTTCAGCAAGAGGGCAATCTCAGGACTAGTGAATGCAACACCGAGACGAATACCCGCGAGTCCAAACGCCTTGCTCAACGTCTGCATAACCACCAAATTAGGCCATTCAGTAGCCCATTCCGCAAGACTCGATCCCTCGGGCGCGAAGTCAATGTACGCTTCATCCACCACAACGACTCCGTTCCACGTTGGGTGTTCCAGTATTTTCTGAATATCCTCTTTCCGAATTAGGTTCGCAGTAGGGTTCCCCGGTGAGCATATATACGCCATCTTAATGGATGGATCGGCCGCCAGCGTCTCATTGATTTTCTCCGGTTGCAATTGGAATCCATTTTCCACGTCCAGAGGTACCTTCACAATGCCTACGTCGTTGACGTGTGCGCTAACGCTGTACATGCCATATGTCGGGGGACAAGTGAGGATCTTGTCTTTTCCGGGGATGCAGAAGCATCGCAGAAGCGCATCAATAGCTTCGTCCGAGCCGACACCGACGAAGAGGTTCTCGGGACCAAGGTTCTTCTGTGTATGGGTGTGGGCATTGCGGAAGTTGCAGAAAAGCTTTTTCAATTCGATCTGGTGGCTACAGTGATATTGTAAGTCGGATACCCCAGCTGATATGACAGGACAGGACAGTTGCGCAGTGGTGGAAAGTTGGAGAGACTTACGGATCTGGGTATCGGTTTAGGCCCAGGAAATCAATTTCTGGCTTGGACGAACCGGTCGAGTGTCCATTTACTGTAGACTCTTCGAGAGCACCTTCAGAATTCAGGGCAAGGCCGGGACCGTAGGCATTCTCGTTGGCGTCGAGGAGAACGTTCGACCCATCATCTTTGTAGTCACTGACTCATTAGTTGGAGACGTCGGGGAAACGGGGAAGATTGAGTAACATACTCCCTTGCGCAACAGTAAGGTTGCAATTGGAGAATATTACTGCGCGCACATTTCGACAGATCGAAAGCTGAACGTTTTTGAGCCATTGTGGTGGTGTTATAAGAGAGATGGTAGGAGAAGGAAATATGGAGGGGAGGCGGGGAGAAGGAAGATTGATTATCTATCGTTTGCGGTTATCAGCACACGCCACTCAATACAATCAATAGTAACAGATCTTGCCTCTATATACCAGTTTATACCCGATTCTATATAAATATATATATACATACATGTATTTACTATTTTCGCTTGATGCATGCTTCCAGGATGTATAGTAGACACATATTTACCACAATTTCCAAAACGCCTCGATATGCCTAAAATGTCTAGAGACACCCTTCTCCCACGGACACCCTAGACAATTCATGCTGCAGTCATTGACAGATAAAGTACAATGCAAAATTACTCCTTCTTCTCCTTCTTTGATTCATCTTTCGATGTCTCTTCAGAAGATTTAGCCTTTTGGCCGGAGTTCTTGTGCTTACTTTGCTTTTCGCGCAAGTAGCGCCACGCTCTTGATACACCTGCTGTGAGTACTCCTTTGACACTCTCGACAGAACTTGGCCAGCGAATGGTCTTCATGATTGAGGTCTGCACTTCCTTCGAGAGGTTCGGATCGTTCGCAATGCGGCGCTCAAAAGGACCGCCTTGTTTCCGACGAACAATCTCCGGGTCCTTGTCATTGCTTTCTTGCATCATCTTGTCGAACTCTGCTCGTGGGAGCTCAAATCGTACTTGGTATTGGAAATACAACTTCTCCCGGAATGACTCGGGCAACCGGCGGACCATATTGCCACGCTTCACTGGATCCATATCTTGAGTCATTCGCATATTCGCGTCCGGGTCATCAATCCAGCCTGATTGGCTGCACCGCGGGTCATTGTATATGACATTGGGAAGAGTGTGAATCAGAGGAGCATAAAGCCTTCTAAAGTGATCCATCTGTCCTGAAACGATATTCCTGACCTTACCCGGATCCTCTGCTGAGAAAGACATGCGCGGGTCACCCATGTAACTGATTCCGCCGATCGTACTATAGAGATCAAACTCAGTGAACTCGCCGGGGAGTAGCAACAAGGCTACCCGCACCGCCGACAACAAGTTGAACTGATTCGCAAGACGCACATTAGGATGGTCCCGGAGTATCTTGACTGGTTTGTGTAAACGACCGGCAAGGTACAAGGTGTTCCACTGGGTGAGGTCATTACACAGGGTATCCAGATTGACCACGCCGTACTTGATCAACGTCCCATTGACTGTGACAAAAGGGTTAAAGTATACACCAGCTCCAAATCTGTCCTGCGTCTGGGACACCATGTAAGACCCTAGCGAGCCCAAAGCGGAGTAATGGTCTCGATGTTGACTGAGGTTTAATGAGTGCCAATGCTGACTATAAGACACCCCAAAAATAAAGTCAATCATCTTGCCCTTTCCTTGTTGCATATTTTGAATTGCAGCTGGTGCTGATGGGTGGATTTTTGTTGAACTAGCCGTGATTCCCGACTGCGCAAAGACACCCGAGCCGTAGGCAAATGCATATCGGATCGGGGCCCGAAACTGCCAGAGGATTTGACGTAAAGCTTCTTTAAATTCTTGGTTTATCACCATGTGTTGATTCACACCGAAATCCTTAGATGGGAGTTCTGAGAAGTTTGAAATCCCTAGGTTTGGATTCTCGTCCCAATCCGGGACAGAAGTCGAGGCAGAGGTAGAGAACGATGATGAGGATGACGGCAACCCCGACTTAGAATCAATGGATGTCTGCTGTGAACTGGAGCTCCCAGTTCGGGAGACATTTCGATCGGAGGATGAGGCGCCATTGGCAGACGAGGTAGAGCGAGATTCTGACGAGTAGGAGCGGAGATAAATTCGAGGTTGAGAGCAGCGCAGAAGAAAGGGAGAAACGGCGCGCAGACGAATATATGATCCCGGACCAGTGCTAAAAATGAGAGACTTCAACAGACGCCAATTAGCACTCATGCCGACCGGCATATCCTTTAACCTAGGGGGTTGATCAAGGTGGGATGCCTACGGTAACTTCTCGCATGGTTGCGATACAGCGGGAGTAAGATGGAATGCGCTGTGAGGGCTAGATTGTATGACGGTTCCAAAATCGTATAATGGTCAACTTTCATACCATGGTTTCAACGAATCAATAGATATATAATCAAGAAGGATGAAATGAAAGAAGTCGAATCGGGTAAAAAAGGGCCATCGACAACTGACGTACCCTTTGCCGGAAAATACGGCATTCCGTTGCGGCCTCGCTGGAGTTGTTCACCGCCCACTTGACCGCTTTCTATAAGGCCGCCAAGACAGCCAATGATGTCTTCTTATGGTCTCATCCATTGCCATTTTGCTCTTGTTAGAGTCAGTAGGAAAGCTACAAGTCAATGGTTATTCATAAATTGTAGATCAACGTCCTCTAGAGAAATGCATAGACCTTGAGTTCTGCCAATATATCACGTGATATATAGATATATATATATCTTAGTCATTAAAATACACGTGACCTCGTGTCTCGACCCAAACAAGGAAGTAAACATTGCCTTAAACTTCCCCATTCATCCCCTCGCTCTACCCAATTCTCGTCAATTGCTTCGGGTTTCTTCTTATTTATGGCTTTTTGTCTTTAATTATATCTGCGTTCCTTCAACATGGCTCAGGAAATGCAGACCTTCGATGCCCGTCTCGCCAGCTTTGACCTGGTGCTGCATCCCGATAAACGAGGGTCTTCGGCTACGAAATCAACTAAACCAATAGCATGGCCCCATAGTAGGCCATCTCCTGCCGAGGTATCCTAGCAATCATTGCCTTCATAGACGCGTGGAGCAGAAGCTAACTGGTACTGGTACTATAGTTGGCGCATGCAGGTTTCTACTATAATCCGTATGAAACAAATCCTGATAATACCGTATGCTTCCTCTGCGAACGAGCGCTCGACGGCTGGGAGGAAGATGATAATCCAATCGAGGAGCATTTGACTCACTCAACCGAGTGTGGGTGGGCTATTATGATGGATATCCATCAACATAGTTCAAACCCCGCCGAGATTGAGGATCCAACAAGTGAAAGAATCGCGCAGGCCAGGCAGGCGACTTTTGGCTTAATGTGGCCTTATGATGGCAAACGAGGCTGGGTGTGTCAGTCCGAAAAGGTAATTGCCCCGTCGCATTGATTCTTGCTTCATACTAACTCCGGTCGCGTAACAGATGGTCGAGGGCGGTTGGTATTTTTGCCCGACAGATGACAGCAACGACCTGGCCAGCTGCGCTTATTGTAAACTCTCTTTGGACGGATGGGAACCAAAAGATGATCCTTTGTGAGTTGTCATTTGGACTGACCTTTATTAATGACACTGACCTTTTAAGTAATGAGCACTATCGTCGTTCCCCCGATTGTTCCTTTTTCGTGTTCGCCAATCCTCCTGGCAAGAAAACAAAGGCTTCTCGATCTAAAAAGCCACGCGCATCCAAGGGATCTCGCATATCAACCCAGTCTGCCGCGACCACAACTTCGGAAGCCCCTTCTCTGGATCTTGATGACGCGATGGATCAAAGTATCGTGTCACATTCGTCAACTGCAACAAAGAAATCGAAGAAGCCATCAAAAAAGACAAAGGCGTCAAGGACCAAGAGAGAAGACTCCGTGGATTTGGGCAGCCAAATGGATGTTGACAGCGCAGATTATGCGCAGCCTGAACAACCACAGCCTAAACGGGGCACAAGGGGGAAGAAGAGAACCAGCGACTTAGTCAACAAGGACGAACCAGATAAAGCCGATAAAGAGACTACTGAACAGCCAGAGCGACCAGTGAAAAAGAGAGCCACGAAATCCCACAACAGTGCTGCCGAGCACGATGAGAAGTCCACAAATACCCCCCTGGAAGAAACACAAACAAAGGAGGAACCTGCTCCCGAAAAGCCGAAACGGAAAAGGGGCCGGCCATCAAAGAAAGATGCCTCTTCCACAGGCCGAAAGTTGTCGCAAGTCTCCACTAACTCGAAAACTACTTCCAAATCTCGCCTACCCCGTGACTCCGAAATAGATGCTGCGCTTGAGGCTGATCTCGAAACGGGAGTACCTGGTGCAAATGAGCATGGTATAGAACAACCGTCAGAGACATCCAAGCCCAGAAAAACGTCAAAAACTGGGTCTGAAACAGCACATCAGTCTACGGATGATATGGCTGACAACGTAGAAGACCATGCACAATTTGAACCAGATCAGGAAGTATCCCCAGAGGCTAAGCGGCCAGCTCAGAAACAAAAACACAAGGCTAGGGTCAAGCGGGGATCTGCACGGTCAGAGGTGGAAGAGAATATGGACATTGAAATGGACGATGCTCGGCCGTCACCGCCAACCAATGCGGCCAACCCTGAACGCCATGAATCTCTAACGTCTGTGGAAGTGAACTCACGCGATCCCGGCCAAGAGTCCAATCTGGAGCAAGACCATGGTGCCGCGAAAAGGGGGCGGAAAAAGAAAGCTACAACCGGTAAAGGAAAGAAATCGAAGAAAGCGGCTGAAGTACATCCAGATTCTGAGTCTGGTGAACCAGAAGCCAAGCCATCCGAGGCCAGACCCAGCTCCAAAGAGCAGGAGCCAGAAACTAATGGCGATATTCGAGAACAGCAGGAAGACGTCAATAAAGAAGATTCTTCCCGTCGCTCATCCCGTCGCATATCTTGGATGGCCCCGCCAAAGACAACGGAGAGGTATAGCGACATTCCTCATGAGAAGCAGTTCACGAGATCTTTCACCGAATCTCGGACTTCCAATGTCAGCAATCCCCAAAAGGATGTCAGTCCCGAAGCCAGGAAGAGCGGTGGCATGTCACCCCTTCCATCGGAGCCCAAACAACAGTCCTTATCACCTCGGTCCTCCGACGCAGAAAATCGACCTCCATCTACACGGCCTTCAGCGTCGCGACTTCCTGTATTATCACCCTCCAAGAAGCAACTAACCCAGACGCCAACGGCCAGAATCCAGTCACCATCAAAGCAAAATGTGAACACGGGTGGTCTAAAGACGTCGCATCCCTGGGTACCTATAGATATCGAGGATATTCTTTTCGCGGGAGGCAGCGACAAGGAGAACGCTAGTGCAAATGGGCCTTTGAATGGCATAAAAGGGGAGTTGACTAGCCCCGAGAAGAGAATGACAGTTGAGGAATGGATTCTGTGGAATGCAAAGAACGGAGAAGACAGGTTGAAACGCGAATGCGAAAGGCTAGTCGGCCAATTTGAGAGCGAGGGTGGCCGAGCAATGCGGGTATTGGAGGGGATTGAGTGCATTGACTGAATGATTGTATTGTTTTGGACGCACCATTGGGTGGAGTACTGGCGTTAGATGTTACTGGGAAATTTGGATATCATTAAGTTGTGCAACCGCTTGGAGCAATATCTTACCAAAGGATTAAATACCATTCAATTGAAATGCATTGATCTAGAACCACCATCCAGTAAACGCCATGGGTATATAGGTACTATTTTATGACCCCAATCAATCAGCGAATCCATATCAAACCGTCGAAACGCCAGATCATGCAATAATCCCCAATCTGCCTTCCCAACTATCTTCTTCCTGCTTAATCCCATCCTCGCCACCACCCTTGCGCCTCTTCTCATTGCGCTTCCTTCTCTTCTCCTCTCTCTCCTTAGCCTCAATCTCTTGCCGCTCTTTGAGTCTCTCCCCCAAATCCAACTGCCAAACCCGCCTATCTTCATCCTCCCTGACGCGTTTCTGATGGCTCAACATTCTCAACCTCATCCGCACATCATCCAAGCTAGCTCGTACAACTTCCCCGCTCTGTCCAGTAGCAATCAAATGTTGCTTGCTATTCAAGTGCTCAACCAACTGCAAGTTATCCTTGAACGTAAGATCACAGTCCGAACAATAAAACCCAGCACTTTTGCCTCTCTTCCCGATTCCAGCTCCGGAGGGAACAATGGTAGTTTTCCCGACCATAGACGCGACATCGAGTCGCTCTTTTCGCGAGGTCGTTGCCTCAAGGCTGCTGTAGTCTACCGGGGCGTGCCATTTCTTGCCTAGGAGCTTGGCTTCGTAGCGCGCTTTGGACTCTTCCTTGCGTTTCGCTTCGTCGGCGGCGGCCTTTTTTGCATATTCTTCTCTGTCCCAGGTCTTTCGAAAGTCTGTGTCTGAGGCTGGTGTGTTCGACGACATTTTGGATGAGGGTATTTGAGTAGATGGAGTTGTTGAAAGAAATTGGCTTGCCCAAGAGGTTTTTGAGATGATCAGGTGGCGGATGTGGTCCGTGCATCAATATAGAGTTGCCTCCGTTTGTTCTTCAGCCTCAACTTCCAAGTCATCCATGTTTCATATTCCTTGTTTCAACAATTGATTCTTTTGCTGTATCTCTATGTATAGTTCTACTTAATGTCCAGTCTTATCTTTGTGGATATGAATTACCATCCCCTAATTCCTTTGATTACACTACCTACAGACGACAAAGCATAAGACAAGGCTTCTTATCTTCGTCCAAGTCACTTCTTTGCCCAATCAATAACCTCATACTTTGAATATCTGTCCTTTCCTTCATACATACTGCTGTAATACAGATCCTGAGTCAAATACCCCTGCTCAGCCCACTGTTTCAGGCACCACCCATACTTCTTCCAGTCAAATGCACATCCCAAACACACATAAATACTCCGAAACACCCAATCCCTCAACTGGTCCAGGATCACCATCCTAACCCCAAACACTAAAATCAAATCATCATGTCCCAACGCGAACCGGAGCCAGAAATCCCTCCCCTCCCCTCAAAACACAGTTTTATGGGCCTCCCAACAGAACTCCAGCTCCACATATCAACTTACCTCCCCTACCCCGACGCCTTAGCCCTCAAACACACTAGTCGCCATTTTTATTACATCGTCTATACAGGCGTCCATCTGAAAGTCGACTGGTTGGTAGACAGATTTGAACATAAACTCGAATGTCCGTTAGAGAAATGTTCGTTCCGGACCGATGAAGCGTTCTGTAATGCAAGGATTAGGAGGATTATGGAACGACGAAGACGCCATTTTGAGTGTCGACGGGCTAGGGGTGGGTGTTTGGTCGTTGAGGGGAGGACGTGTCAGATGGATTTGGTGCCGAGTTGGTTGAAAAGGCGCGGGAGGATGGAGGTTGTTAAGACGGTTGGGTTTGAAGGTTTGTTCTATACATACTGTTTCGTTGTTTGGCTCTTTGGCGAGGTTTGGTATTGAGATATTGAATTAGGGCTGTGCTAACCTGTGTAGTCTTGGCTAATGGGCTCATCTTCCTCTGCCTCTATTTATTGTGGAATTTAGGAACTAGGTATGACTATACTGCTGCTTTGTTTGGGATCCTGCTGACATCTCTACAGGTACCTGTTTCATGAGAGTCGATATCGATTACACTATCCGGTTGTGGAATAGCTATCCCAGGAGACACTGCTGGATGCGGCTCGAATCGCTTATTATGCGTTGACATACTGTTAATATCTTACCCTGCGCCATTTAAGATTAAACCAATTGCAAAATCAATCAAAACATGCTAATTAGACTCGCCACGCTTCCCTGTCGTCAACTGAAGCTGGGCTACCCAACTGCTCCCGAGTGCTATGACTTGGGAACCTATGCCTCGTCGGATTACACTATCATCAGCAGCAAAGGTGGACTCGGGCTGGCCTGAGAAACATCTCTTCCTTTGCTAATCCCTGGAGAACAGGATCATGATGCCTTGATCTCTGAATTCGTCTACACTTGTATAATTCAATATTGATTACAGCCCATTAATGTCTATTTGTCTGCATATCAAATGTCGATATTACCTAATCACCACAATTATCACTTATAATACATCCATCTATTACTATAAACCAAATTAGTAAGCCTTTAATTAATGTTAGACCGGCAGTAAGAGCAGTAAGAGCTACAGTAAACGGCAACCAAACCTGGTTGATATCATATCAACATTGACGTCACATCTACGCCAGGTTCAGCTGTCCCCTTAAGCATGATTGATCGAATACCTGATTCAAGCATGGCATTTTAGATGATCTACTTCATACTCCTCCTGTGTTTGGCTATGTTTGGTCCTACTTAACGTCAGTTGGTTGTATGATCTACATTACCCGTCTATATAAACTAGCTCTAATCCAGAACGACATAGCATTTTGACACTACCGATACTTATAATATCATTGGATACATTTTTCCCGACCCAAATCAAATTAAATAAACAGACCCCAACAAAATGTCAGCAACAATCAACACCAGCGCCGGAAGCCAGCCGTTGGACCCATACAAGTCCAAGAACTTTCAAGATGTTCCCCTTCAGCAGAAAATCGAAGACCTGGTCAACTTCATCAAAGAAGTGAAATACGGGATGTTAACGACCAAGCTATCAACCGAGAATGACCTACTCTCTTCGAGATGTATGGCATTAGCCGGCCAGGTAAGCCCTATCGGATCGATCCTAGGGCTAGGTCCCTTGCCCGCCAACTCCCAACCAACCCATTAACAACAACCAGGAACACAGCGGTATAGACCTCCTTTTCCACACCAACCTCTTCTCAAGCAAAACTCTCGACCTCTCAATCCACCCCACAGAAACAAATATGTCCTTCCTTGATCCGGTTAGCGGCTCCTGGGCTTCGATTTCCGGAACTGCCCATATAGTCTCTGATCCCGAGACGGTGAAGAAGTGCTACACGCCTAGTTTGAAGGCGTGGCTGGGAGACCTCGGGGATGGGGTGCATGATGGTGGACCGAATGATCCAAGGATTGGGATTATAAGGCTTGAGGCGAAGTTGGTTACTTATGCTGTTGCGAGGGAGGGGATGGTTGAGAGAGCGTATGAGTCTGTTAAGGGCGTCGCTACTGGTGATGTACCGGAGATTAGTAGTATTCGGGAGCTGAGGGAGGGCGAGTTGAATGAATGTAAGTTGGGGATCCTTTCTTGACTTTGTTTATGGGCATTGCTGACTGGTTGGTAGGGCGTCAAACGCATAAGAGGTAAATTTGCATATGGCTTTGAAGAGGCTCATTGGGTTATGACTGCTTGGTTTGTTCATCTGTATAACAGTAATATTCTTCGTGAATCAAGAATCTAATTCAGGTCTTATATGCACCTATTCGTAACTCCGTTTAGCAAGCACAGTAAGGAGAAAATGCCCTGTATCAAATCTGACGCATTGTTTATCCCCCATGGGTATCTTAACATAAAACCAAACTCCTTTGTCGAAAATCAAATATTACTAGATGTCGACCGCCCAGAACGTCATAGACCATATCAAATCTAGAATTTCATCAGCAGAATTCAAATTCAAAGAAGTGTCAGTTGCAAACTTACTAGTCGCAAAGGAGTACGATGAGGAATGCGGCCGTTATGAAGCAGCATCGCAACAGATTTGTTGGGGGTTGCTTGCAGCTTGCGATACGCTTCATGGATATGCTTCGGCTCTACTGGAGTTCGGCCCTCTTCAGGAGGATCGAAGAGCCCAGTTTCTCGCTTGCGCTTTTTGGTGTTTTCACCAGTGCCATTTTCTGCACCTCCGCGGCGTCTCTTCTCCCGATCTTCCCGCTCTTTAACCTTTAGGGCCTCTTCGGTCAAGGTCTGGACTATCTCGAAGGTAAGAAAACCGAGAATGTCGACGATATCGTCATTGGGCTTTGACTCGGTGACTACACCGAATCCTGCCCACTCTCGGAAACGTCTACCTTTGCGATAGGTGAAGGAAGCCTGCCGACATTCTGACCAGAACACGTATTCTTCCTTCGTCATGTTCTTTGTTCGTTCATCGGCGGCTGCGAGGCGTTGGAGGGTGGCATAGTTCTGTTCTTCTTCCTCCTCATCCTCTTCGTCTTCCCTTTCTGGGACTTGGACCGAATAGAAGCTATTCACATCCCAAACAAGCCCAATCCTGGCCCTTTTTGTCTTGGATTTTGACGTAACATCCTGAGGCCCAGCGACAACGCCTCCAGCAATTGGATCATCTGCGCCGGCAAAATCAGCCGCATCGCCTCCACCTTTTTCGTCCGAGTCCTTGACGTTCTTGCGTACGTCTTTCCACGAGAGAAATGTCTTGAGACGTGAAACCTTGGCTTTATCATGTCGAATGAGGAAGATAAGATCGTCAGGTGAAATCGAACGGACGCCTCGACGGGTGGCTAGGGCTGTACTCCGTGTAAGCTGTAACAAAGTTAGCGAATTACGTACAAAAGCTTTGGGAACTTGAACTTACAATCTCGATAACTTGCTGTCGCACTATCTCTTCAATTAAACTGGTTGTTTCAATAGATGGCTCAGCAGTCTCTCCAGAGACGAACATCATCTAGCGAAAAGTTAGTAAATTGACTAATGTTATCATGCTCCGTCTGGTGCTAGAGGCTGTGGTCTATCTCAGCATTATCCACACAATGGAGGCCGAACTATCTGAAAATGCGCAGGCTCAGAAGTAACACCCAAGCATTTTCAGTAGACAATGATCTTCGGTGGAACTGACAGCTCCGCCTTGTCATCGAACAGGCATTGCTCGTTTGGCCAAACAAGCGGTAAATAGAGTCATTTGGTCGCAGCCACGGCCAAACAGAGCGGAAGTTTCGTCTTGAGGGTAGCAGCTAGGGATATCATGGATAAGACTAAAGCATAAAGGCTTACCTGCTGGATCTCCTGCCGATACTTCGGCGAACGCGAGTCACCCATTTTGCTCAAGAACAAGGAGAAAGTATACTATAATTTCAAAAATCTAACACTCTGGCATATATCAGTAGAACAATAGCAAACGAATAACAATCAACAGGCCTATTAGAAGATGCGATGAATAGAACACATTCGCGGAGGTTCAGGTCAAGCAAGGCTTATCGATATCGGCGATTATCTCCGGATTAACTACTCATCCGCGTCCCGCTCCCCGCCGCATTTGGTCGAACCTTTTGGGGAATGAAATTCAATTAACAACAGCTTATTCTCAAACAAGTCAAAATGCTGTACCTCGTTGGGCTGGGTCTGGCAGATGAGACAGATATCACTGTCAAGGGATTGGAGATTGTGAAGAAGGCTGAACGGGTATATCTCGAAGCTTATACCAGCATTCTACTGGTGAAGAAAGAAAAACTAGTGAGTGTCAAATCTGTTGAATATGTCTATTTCTTTTGTACCAGAAGCTAATTGGCGATTAGTAGGAATCTTTCTATGGACGCCCTGTTATCGAAGCAGACAGAGAACTCGTCGAAAGCGGCAGTGATCAAATCCTAGAAGACGCCGACAAAAAGGATGTCGCATTCCTTGTCGTTGGCGATCCATTTGGGTAAGTTCTTTGGTTTCTACCATGCGATCGGTTACTGACCAGTTAAGCGCGACAACTCATACCGATCTAGTCCTTCGAGCGCGAGAATTGGGAATCGAGTCCAAGGTCGTTCCTAATGCATCGATCATGTCCGGAATTGGCTGCACTGGTTTACAACTCTATAACTTCGGCCAGACAGTGAGCATGGTATTCTTCACAGAGAACTGGAAGCCATCTTCCTACTACGACCGGGTGAAAGAGAACATTCAATTGGGTCTTCACACGTTAGTATTGGTTGATATCAAGGTTAAGGAGCCATCCCTGGAGCACCTGGCAAGAGGGAAGATAATCTATGAACCTCCGCGGTATATGACTGTTGCTCAATGTGCAAGTCAGATGTTGGAGACTGAGGAAGAGCGAAAAGAGGGCGTGTATGGACCGGACTCTCTTGCTGTCGGTGCTGCAAGAGTTGGCGCTGCAGACCAGAAGCTGGTAGCTGGAACTTTGAAAGAATTGGCTGAGGTGGATATGGGACCGCCGCTTCATAGTTTAGTGTTGTTGGGGAGGAAGACCCATGATTTGGAGAAGGATTATATTAGGGAATTTGCTGTGGATAAGGCGACCTTTGATGCAAGCTGGGAGAAAGGCTATGGGGCGACCTCGTAGTGTACCCAGCTTTAATAGAATATCGTCCTTGCTCTCCTGATAGATTAAATAGAACTCTGTAATGATCAAAGATCTTGACGAAACCTTCGACTTAATTAAAGAAATGATAAAGTGCATCCTGTGAAAGCCTATTCTGAATATATGATTCAGTTATATTTTTTAGAAGCTTAGAAGTAAAAGGTTAATATATACAACAGTGTATACAAATGACTTTACAGTGCATACCTGATATATATATTCCATTTTTGGACTAGCGTGATGTACTACCATACAACCATCGCAAACCAACAGCTTCAAACAAGCACAATGTAACACACCTTCAACAACCAATACAATCCCACCCTTGACCAACAGAATGAAAACCAGCCTTGGCACCTAGCATGAAGCTACACACAAACCTCAATCTCTTCACCTAGAACTCAAAACGCGCATTCCTTTGATCACAATGCCTGTCTACATGGTCCACGGCTTCCGCTGGCCACGCGCCGGTTTCACAGGAATCAGAGTATACGTTGTCCTCCACAACCTCGAAGATGCTGCAGCAGAATACCTCCAACAGCCACTCACCTCGCAACTAATGCTCGACTCGCTGAAACAGACAAACGCCGACGTGATGTCGAAACTCCCGGATCTACAATTCATCGAGCAATACGACCCAGATGATACCACTAGTGTTGAGGCCGTTAGCAAACCCTATGCTTTTGTCGCTGCCAAGGTTATGACACTTGGAGAGCCTGGTGAACCTGGTGCGAATCTGAGTTGGAACACAGAAGAGCTAGACAGAGAAGGTGCGGGGTTGTCCGAAAGTGGGCAAGAAGCACTGGCACAGTTGAGGGATAGATTAGCGCCTGGGGAGAAGATCGGATGGTGGCTTGTTTATAATGGTGATCCGGCAAGGGAGTATCCTCATTCTGATGAGGAGGAATATGAGGAGATCGAGGAGAAGCCGACGGTAGGTTTTCTTTGGTATGTGTTATTTGAGCTTAAAGATGCTAATGGTTTCATAACAGATGCGACTACCTGCGGCTTTGACGAAGCTTTTTGGTAGGAGGAATGATAATTGATGGATCATGATATATACAGTGTTTCAGATCTTTGAATATACTTGTTGGATATGATTTCATATATTTGGATGGCTATCAGGGGCTTCCCCCATGAATTATGTGCTATTGATTTGGAGTCTACTATAATGATTGAACAATGAGATATACCTTCATAATAGCAGATTGCTTTCGCTTTGGCTGTAATACAGCATAAGAATGGGTCTTCCGGTGAGTACTATTTGGATTCTGCTTATTTTTATAGCAATTGTAAGACCATATACTTGAATACCAACATAAATAAACTAAAACTAAAACTAAATTCTCATCTAGCCTAAATCGCCGACATCTAGCAGACTGCCCACAATCAAGATCAATCCACCAATATAAAGGCGGTGAGAACCGGCAATATAGAATTACCTGCGGAAAGTGCGGAGAACCCCCAATTGAAGAACCAGACCGCGAAGCACACCGCAGTCTTAACACTTCAGTCCGCTGCTCAATCAAGCGGGATGGTTCTATCATTTATTCTAGTACAAAACAGGCAGTAAGTTGATAATCCAACCCCCGTCAACTCGCATGATCTAACGAATGACCAGGGGGAAGACACGCCTTGCCAAATGGTACGCGCCGTACAGCGTAAGTCACCAATTATACTCTATTTATGAAACAGTAATTGATGGCATTACAGGATGAGGAGAAAGTAAAGCTCAAGGGCGAGGTTAGTTGGCCCCAGCGGAATCGTTCAATCAATCCAGACAGCAATTAACGACATCGACATAGGTTCATCGCCTTGTCGCTCCCCGAGATCAGAAATACCAGTCCAATTTCGTTGAGTTCAAACGCAGTACCAAGGTTGTATATCGGAGATATGCAGGGCTATTCTTTTGTGCCTGCGTCGATGCGAACGACAACGAGTTGGCCTATCTCGAGGCTATACATTTCTTTGTGGAGGTTCTTGATCAGTTCTTTGGGAATGTTTGTGAGCTGGATTTGGTATTTAATTTCTATAAGGTATGCTCTATTGTATTGATAATCTTAATTGGCATGGCTGCTAATATACCTATCAACAGGTTTATGCTATCTTGGACGAGGTCTTCCTTGCAGGCGAGATTGAGGAAACCAGCAAACAAGTCGTCCTTACAAGGCTGGAGCATCTTGATAAATTAGAGTGAGGTGAGGGATCAGTCAAGAGATTTCATATTGGTCAGATACCACAAGGCATGGAGTTCGGGGTTCTATTTGACGGTTATACCGCGAATGCACAGGAAAAGGGCGTTATTTGCTGATGATTGCTATTCTCTGAGACCATAACTTCTTAATTGATATACCCATGCTTCCCTCCCTCTATATAGTAAGTAGGCAGCTAGGCAGCCAAGTTACATGATTACTCACCTTAGGGAGACTGGTCTTCTCCGAGGAGCGTATCTGCCGAAATCACTGCCGGTTCACGTCAACGAGCGGGACAAGAAATGCCAACGACCTTAAGCTCAAATAACATTATCAGATTGTTCCTAGTGCCCGTTGGAAGCTCCATTAACGATATATCGCAAGATGTGAGGTGATTCTGGTTATCTATTGCGAGAGACGATAGTCTCAGTCATAGCACGGAAAAGTCTTGGCGGCTACATATAAACAGGCTTATTTCGGCAGAGTACAATTCGATTGTTTCTCTTCTCTTTGTTTGAAGGGCTTGGAATATCTATCTTTATTTCGAGAATTGCTTTGTTTCGATTCCGTTTGACTTCCAACTACTGACAGTACTCAATCGAGTCACTTCACTATGGCCCCTAAACCCCACTGAACCTAATACACCAACCCGGCAATCGCCTAACCCAGAATAAACTCGGACGGACCTCCTCGCATCGACCGCATCGACCGCCATAACGACCGAAAACCGGACTCCGGGTTCTACAGTAACTAGGAAATGAGTGGATTTCGTAACAGTGAGGCTCAGACATTTTGAGAAGGGAGAGAGTTTTTCGATCAACATGATCAACAGAACGGGAAGGAAATTGCCACTGGAGACGAGCGACGGAGACCACCTGCCAACTGCCCACCAGTGTGCAGCTTGTTGACGAGAAAAGAAATCCAGGCGATCAGGATGCGGTGGGACTACCAGCGCCAAAGCGATAGGACACAGCGAACCGTGGAACAAGGATCGAAACCTTGGATTGACCAAGTTCTTCGCCGGGTCAGGAAAGAATTGACTATGAATTCCATTCCAGAAAACGAGTTCAATTCAAGGAGTTGGTTATTATGGGATCAGATTCCGTCGACTATTCTCACCCGAGTCTCGTCTCCACAAGGAATGACTAGACGTGCGGGGATTTTGACTTTAATTTCAAGTCAAGTCAGTCAATTACCGAGTGGGTAGCATTTTAATGATACACCACGGAGTAGGAGAAGGGGAAAAAAACGGCTGGGTAATACTTGGGAGTATGCCAAAAGCCACAGGGCAGAATCCCACACAAATGCAGGAAATTAAACAAAAATCTAGCTCTGGCCTAAACCTTGCAAGGCGAGTTTCAGTTGTTTGCAGTACGCGTCGTCTCCACGATCCCCACCAATCAGCATGAATTCCAGAAGCCTTGGCGGAATGCCAATCTCTCCGCCCCCTGACTATCGACCAGTAAGTGGCTTGCCACTTCCTTGGCCATTACCTAAGGTGGCCTTGGTTCTTTTTAAAGCGTTAGACCATGGCGAAAACTGTCGTTGCGGGTATACGACGTCTGGGTCTCCCTTAAACCCTATTATTATTATATTATTTCTATTATTCGAAACTCCTTTCCTTTTTTAATACCTGATCAGGGTCTCTTATCTTCTGTTTTCTCCCTTTCTCTCTATCTCCTGCCTCCAGGTTTCTCTCGTTCTTTTGTCCTTCACTTATTTATTCCCACCTGGCTCCTGTTGGTCTGTGTCCTCGTCGCACCTACAACATACCTCAATATAATATAATACTTCTTATCAATTGTCACTCTTTACGGACACACCATGTCGTTGATTCACTCCGATAACCTCACCCCCAAGCCATGGACCGATATCTTCACCGATGATACTTGCATTGATAGGCGAAAGTGCCACCGCAAAGTCCCCATGAAGGTTCTTGCTCTTGGTGTTGGAAGAACGGGAACTGCCTGTATGTTTGGGATATGTTGAGTTGATCAATGGGTGACTGACTAGACAACAGCCCTCCGCAAGGCCCTGGAGAGATTGGGCTATGTCAAGTGCTATCACATGATGGCCGCCAGTGTTGAGAACCCCCCAGACTGCTTGATGTGGCACGATGCCCTTATCGCCAAGTATGATGGTGTTGGCGAGTTTGGACGCAAGGAATGGGACCAGCTTTTGGGTGATTGCCAGGTAGGTGCTGATTTGTATAGGATGAAATGATCAGTCACTGACTCGTTCAGGCTGTGTGCGACTGGCCTGCTTGCGCTTTCGCGAAGGAATTGATTGAAGCCTACCCGAATGCCAAGGTGATTCTCACCACCCGTGATGTCGACTCCTGGCACGCATCTGTCATGAAGACCGTTTACTGGCGAGTCTCCGATCCGGAGCACAAATTCGTTTCCAACTTCAGCTGGGCCGCCGGCATGTACTATCCCATGTTGAACAAGTTCTTCGAGACCTTCTTCCGAGGTGACTTCCCCAACCAAGGCAAGCAGGTGTACCAGGATCACGTTGATGAGATCCGTCGCCTGGTTCCCAAGGAGAGGCTGCTGGAATACTCCATTGGTGATTGGGGCCCACTGTGCGAGTTCCTGGGAGAGGAAATCCCCGACACTCCTTTCCCTCGTGGCAACGACATGGCCGACTTCTTCTCCCGATGCCGCACTCGCAACAGGATGCAGATGCTCAACTCGGCTCTGCAGGCCGTCACCATGGGAGGAGCCTTGGTGGCCACTGGATTGGCTGCTACTATGGCTTTCAAACGTTTCGTTCGCTAATTCCCTTTTTAACGACACATCTAGCGCTGGCGCGGCTACGTGTCTGCTACAAATTATTTGCTTATACTCATTACCAGCTGCCTACATAATTACCCTATTTTGTCGCTTCTATTTTGACTCGGTTGAATACAGTACACAAAATGTCGACCGTGTTTTGTTTCGTTTTGCCTGTATTTTCGTTTCACAATCTTTCAGTTTGTTTGGGAATCAGGAGTATCTGTCTAACCGGAACATACATATTATACATACTATATTGTACATAGCTACATGCATACAACCATGAAAGGGAGTGAATTAACGAAATCCGGAGCTACTTATCCGAGTCGTCGTCATACAGTCATTTATATTTCCTTGGCCCGACAGGGATTAAAACTATAATGTAGCTGCCTCCGGGTGTAGTTCCGTGTGCATGATGCAGCTTGATTACCTGCAGCAAGGGACTAGATTACGCATACTGACTCGTGTTTGGGCATGCCTGCTTAGGCTGATTGCCGTCGTACCCGATTGCCGGCTGAATTGGGGTACAAAAATGGCCTCTTGTAGAATCTCGTCTAATGCTGTTACCTGGTTGAATACTACCCAAGAGAGGCGCTTGGAGATTCGGAATATCTTGTTTTCTAAATAAATCCAAACCAAGGGGCGGGGTCCGAGCGGGGAGTTTGTTGGAATGTAGCGAGGTCGTGGTTTTTTATATATAACATGACACCATAGCCACAAAGGCAAGTGGTCAAGTGTCAAACGGGTTCTTGGAATACACCGACAATTCGGCAGTCGAACTAATTTTAGAGCGAGAACTTGGGATTGATCTTTCACGCGCTATTGGATATGTGTTTCTTTGTATTCTTACATTTAGGCTATTTAAGATGGCTTCCTTAGGATTGTCTGACTCTTGTTACAGATACAAGTTGGTACTTTCAACAATTGGCCGTGTGGCTCAATGGCAGAGCGCTTGACTACGATTAGAAAAATCTCTATATCAAGAGGTTCCAGGTTCGACCCCTGGCTCGGTCAAACTTTTTGCATCCTGGAGAATATATCTGTGAAATTGATTGATTGATTGATAAGTTCATTAATTTTTTTGCGATTGGCTATTGCCAATTCAGGCCAATATAACCATCTAACAATAAATTCGAGTACTTCCACTATAATTATGCCACCAAGCGCTAGAAGTCGTGAAATTTGCCGCTTAAACCAGCCCCCGGTGTATATCCAATAGGCGGGCTGGAACGGGGTGGAAAGTGGCTCAGACTGGCCAATCTGCGTTTTCTCTTCCCCAACTTTTTCGACGCTCCTCATTCATTCATTCATTTCTCCCTCTCTTGGTGCTCTTTTGTTGATCATTAATCTCTTCGTTCATTGATAGATTATTCGTTTCTTGTAATATATTCTTGTATTGCTTCAACTTGATCATATTTTTGTTTCCGTTGATTTGCCAGGGGGTGATGTGAAGGATCCATGGTCGCCTTTAGCTTTTTCTCCCTTGGGTCCAATACCCCGTCAGCCTCTGTCTCTCGCCTGACCTCCTTTTTTCTGGCTTCTTGGATATGCGCTAGTTTAGTGCTGGCCGAGGAAATCTCATCGTTCAAATCGGTGAGTCCTAGATTATCCAACTCTACCAGACCGCGAGGTGCTAATCTAATGATTTCCAGAGACCCGATCTCTACCCCCCGGTCTTTACTTTGGATGTCCAAGTCCGCGACAAACTCAGTCCTGGCTACATCTTCCTTGGCCCGTACGAAGCCGAGAACCCGGGTCCGTACATCTACGATAATGATGGGGTATGTCCCGGTCGAAATAGATATCAGCGTTGGTCACTGACGACTTTTAGGAGCTAGTATGGAGTGGATGGGGCGGCTCGGGGCCTGGGAACGCCCACGGGATGCACGTATGCAAATACAAAGGCGAGGATCACCTGTGTTTCTTTCAAGGCAACCAGCAAAAAGGATACTGTCGAGGCCATGGCGTTATCATGGATAACCGGTACCGGATTGTGCGATCAGTGCAGCCAGGCGGAGGAATGGCGTCCAGCGACATGCACGAGTTCATGCCAATTAATGACGGCAAGACCGCACTGATGACCGTTTACCAGCAGCGGCAGTTCGATATGACTCCGTGGAACATCAAGACTGGGGTCGGGTGGTTGATGGAGAGTATATTCCAGGAAGTGGATGTTGAGACGGATGAAGTTCTGTTTGAATGGAGGTCGCTCGACCATGTTGATCCCTCGATGAGTTACACTTGGCCCGATCATACGGATACCTCGGGAGATGGGCTGGACCCGCATTCGCCGTGGGATTACTTCCATATCAACTCCATCGAGAAGAATAAGGACGGTGACTATCTCATCTCGTCGCGACATACTTGTGCTGTTTATAAGATTTCCGGCAAGGATGGGTCGATTATTTGGACGCTTCATGGTGGGAATCCGTCGTTTAAGAATATCAACTTCAGCTTCTCACAGCAGCATGATGCGCGGTGGCTCTCGGAGAATTCCACGCATACTCTTTTGTCCATTTACAATAACGGGTACAATGGATGGAACAAGACCCATGAGTATTCGTCTGGGATGATTATCCTCATCGACCACGTGGACAACACAGCTACGCAACTCCATGACTACGGCCCGCCAGGAAACGATATGATCAGTTCAAGCCAGGGCAATATGCAAGTCCTGCCAAACGGGAATATCTTCATGGGCTGGGGTAACAATGCGTATGTCTCCGAACATGACAAGGACGGCAATCTTTTACTCTGGGGTTACATTGCCAAGGAGCAGGTAATGAACTACCGTGCCCAGAAATTTGAGTGGGAAGGTAATCCGACCGATTCACCGGCAATGTGGACATTTTCCAAGGCTGCCGAGCCGAACTCCCCCACCACCTTTTATGTTAGTTGGAATGGGGCGACACGAGTGAAGGCTTGGAGATTTTATGGTGCGCAGAACGTTACTGGACCATATACCTATATAAATGAGGTTAACAAGACGGGCTTCGAGACGGAGTATACCGACCCGAACTTCTATGTCTGGTCGCGAGTGGAAGCCCTGGACGCATACGGGAAAGTTCTGGGCAAGTCGCGAAACAAGTTTACTTTTGTTCCGTCGCCTGAATTACAGAGTTACTGCGCGGATGAGTCTTGTGGAAACGCAGCAGGATATGGATTCCCTGGGGATGACGATGCTCAGGCACTGGTTCCCCCCGCGGGTATTAATACGGTGCCCTGGGTAGATCCCGAGCATCCATACGTGTGGCCCGAGCTGTCGGACGAATCGTACGTTCATAAAGTTGCGGAAAAATACAGGGATGCCTACGGTAAGTGGCGCTAATAGAGAGAAGTATAATAGCAGCTAATATAGTGTAGAATACCTCATCTGGGCCGTACCCATTTTGGGCATTGTCGGCGTAGCAATTGGAGGCTACTTCATATTGCGCTGGCACCGCCGACAACACGGACTCGGTCGGACCAAGGTCCATGGATCGTCAGAGGCCCTTTATAATGGAGGGACCGAACGTGCATTGGTAGAACGCAAGGCATTGATGAAAGGATCGGCCTTTCCTTGGTGGCATTGGCGACGGTGGACACAGCCAAAAGACGAATCACCGCATTATTTCCCGTTGACGGAACGAAGTCGACAGTCGAATGAGTATATATAGAGGAGATTGGATATAATTCAGGAAGTTGATACCTTTTTTCCTTACTGTATATATGTATTGTATTTTGATTGTATTTATTGCATGAATCGGAGTTTATCGGGGGGTCCGATAGGGGATAGAGAACAAGCAGACTGGAATGACGGGCGGCAAGTACCGGTATTTTGCCGTTGCCAAGGTGGTAAATAAACATAGTAATGTCAAATTCAAACAAGAGTGGCAGAGGTGAAACGATTTGCTAGAGTAACGGAGGGTTAAGGGAGGGCCAAGATAGGCAAGGATGAACCAGCGAGTGCCGGAAGTTTGACGGGTGGAGCGGCGTCGCAAGCCGGTCGGTATGGGGGTGGCCCTAGGGGGCGTTTCCAGGCATACTAGGGTATGGTAGTGACGCCGATCGAACCTGTCGTCGATTCTACTCTGTCTGTACAGTTAGGTAACCTCTCTTCTTCTTCTTCTTCTTCTTCTTCTTCTGCTTCTCTACTCTAAATAAAACTAAACCTTGTTTCCCTCCCTGTCCAGGAAGTTATGGAGTAGATCCTCATCCATCCACTCTGTTCTCTCTTCATTTCCTTGGGTTCTCCTCTCTCTTTATCTCCATCGTGCTCTCTTTATTATTTGTTCTTCCATAATTTGACTTTCTTCAATTCCTTCCCTCCTCTCCTCCCCCTCCTCCCTTCCTTCACCTAACCCTCGACTCACTGACGTAGTCCTTGGCCCCATGCCTTCAAATGCGCCAAGATCAAGGACTTCGTCTCTGAGTAACCACCAGAACATTTCTAACTCCCACGTCAAAGAACGGAATGTCCGCTCGAGCCACAAAAGGGCAACTTCGTGGTCTTCCGCCCGTGAAGTCGTAGGCGGCGAGCCTTCAGATTCCTCACAACAACGCCGTCGGAGAGAATCCAACGTGTCTCTCTCATCCGTCTCCGAAGGCGGTTCCACCAACTCCTCTCCTCATATTATGCTCAGGAACACCTCCATGGACTGGCGCGGTCACGCTCGCAGCCGGTCCCAATCCCAACCTCAGATCCTCTCAATGGACGACCAACCATTCGACCATCCTTCTCCTCCCCCGCGTCCCCAGCCTGTGACATGGATGACCCTACCTCGAAAGGGTCAACTCGCTCTTCTGGGTCTCTGTCGCGTTTTCGACTTCCTTCAGATAGCTTCCCTACAAGCTTACATGTTCTACCAACTGAAATCCTTCGATGAGAACCTTTCTGACTCGGATGTTTCTACTCAGGCGGGTATGTTACAGGGCGCATTCACAGCCGCCCAGTTCGCTACGGCTATCCCATGGGGCCGGGTAGCGGATGCGGAATGGGGTGGAAGGAGATTCGTCCTGCTGGTCGGGTTGATTGGGACCGCGGTTTCATGTTTAGGTGTTGCGTTTTCGACATCGTTTGCGCAGGCTGTATTCTGGCGGTCTTTCGGCGGTGCTATTAACGGGACAGTCGGGATTATTAGAACGATGATTGCGGAGAATGTGAAGGAGAAAAAATACCATTCCCGAGCGTTTTTGATTCTTCCTATTGGGTTTAATGTAGCCTCACTGTTTGGGCCTGGTAAGTTGATTGATTCGGATGGGATTCGTGTTGCTAATATTAGTTTAGTTATGGGTGGTATGCTTTCCGATCCGGTCAAGAGCTATCCGCGGCTGTTTGGTCCCAATTCCTCTTTTGGAGGTGAGACTGGTGTCCAGTGGCTTATTAAATATCCGTATTCGCTGCCTATGATTGCCAATTTCGTGTTTCTGTCGTTTTGTGCATGCTGTGTTGCGTATGGTCTTGAAGAGGTAGGTTTCTCATATACCTATTCCACTGGATAACGCTGATTTAGTTATTAGACACTGGAGGCCTGCAAAGGTAAACCGGGTTTGGGCACTTGGGCTATGAAGATGTTTGCGCGCGCTTTGAAGGTCGTCATTCCCTCGTCGTCTCCTATATACTCGAGACTTCCTTTCCGCGATTACGACGAAGAAGGACCGTTATTAAGCCGGGCCATGGAACCTACGGAAAGCTACGAGATGGAAGAAAAGGCTACCAAGCCGCGCCATGCCAGAAGATTAGGATTCCGAAGGATCTGGACGAAGAATGTCCTGTGCACGCTTCTTGCGCAAGCCTTTTTCGATTTCCAAATGGGGTAAGCTTGTGACCATCATTTATCCCCAACACCTAACTGACAGCCAACAGCGCATTCAATAACCTCTGGCTCCTGTTCCTCTCCACCCCCCGCTACGACCCAGATGACCCCGCCAGCCCCGCCCAGAAACTCCCATTCATCTTCACCGGCGGCTAGGTATGCTCCCGCAAAGCGTCGGCTTTGCAACTGCGATCCTAGGCGTAATCGGCATGCTCCTCCAATTCACAATCTACCCATCAATCAACGGCCGTCTTGGAACTGCAAAAAGCTACCAATACTTCCTCTCCCTTTTCCCATTGGCGTACGCCTTTGCGCCATATATCGCCCTTGCCCCATCGTCTACCCCACCCCCAGGTCAGGCTAACGGCCCATGGGTCTGGTTTTCTATTATCGTCGTCCTCTTCCTCCAGGTCACGGCTAGAACATTCACCCTTCCTACCTCTATTATCTTATTAAACAACTGCTCCCCGCATCCAAGCGTCCTGGGAACAATCCATGGTATTGGACAGTCCGTTTCATCTGCATTCCGCACTATCGGACCTATCTTCTCCGGATCATGGTACGGATATGGTCTCGATATTGGAATGGTCGGATTTGCTTGGTGGCTTATTGCCCTTGTTTCAGTGTTCGGATGCATTGCTGCTATATTCGTTTATGAAGGTTCGGGTCATGAAATTCTCCTTCCTGGTGAGGAGGAAGAGTTGACTCGCAATTGATTGATTGATTTATCGGCTGGTGATTTATCCGCCCACTTATAGACTCGATTCATTCGATTCGACGGCCTCTTCGATTTTCGTTGGGGCATTACTGTATATACCGGGAAGCGTGCTTGCATTGTCGGGTGTTTGCTTGCTTGCTTCCTTGTTTTTGTGCTTGGGTTGGCATTTTATTTCATCATTTCATTTCGTGGAAGGTACACATCGCGTCGCCTTCCCTGATATTTATCCACATTTACCATGTCAACAACGTACCTATCCTGCAATCCTAGCCGCAAACAGCGGAAGGTTGGGAGAGAACCTTGAAAGGTTTAACCCATGATTGATTGATTGATTGGTCGATTCTTGATACCATTTTTGTATAATGTGTTTCTTCACCTACACCTTTGTTATGCATTCTTATTTGATCTGGTCTGATTGATTTATTCACACTTCTTTTCTACGATACATATTACCTGCTTATTTCTTTTTCCCTTCTGCTTTCATATTTTAGTTACGTTATTCTCTTCGATTGATGCCTGCATGCTTACATGATATGATAAAAGCTGATGGACCCATGGATGGATAGCCAGGATGGATATGTGAAGGAGGGTACTAGATATGGATAGATTTATGTATCATATCTATGTTGGTTGGATTGGATTGGGTTAGGTTAGGTTAGTAGGTAGCTTGAATGTATAATACTTGTTTAGAGTTGGGATACTCTAGTGTATGTTTCTACCCTAATTCTTCTCTCAGTAGTCTTTAACCATCTATATCCGGTGTAGTAGTATGTATATCCGTATAAGCAAGAACCATCTTCAATAGCAGGCCGCGTTTGATATGCGGCTAGGCTACATTTTTAACCGAGTTAATACAAACAAAGAACTCAAAGAATCAAAATACGGGGGACTTCCTTGCTCATAGTCTCACTTGACTATGATAGCTGAGTTTATACCTCACTTTGTTTTACCTTGGACACAGAACAGCCTTCGCTATATAAACTTCAAAACTTCAACACGGAATCGAGCGATGTGTTATAGTTGTCGGTTACAGAAATAGAAAGTATATCAGTTAGTTATTATTTTGGAAGTTGTGTACTAACTCTATATCGTGTAGTGTAATAAGGTATAGAATACCTACAGTACTTTGCTAAGAATCGTATATCCATCTATCCGTCTTACTGATAATTAGCACCGGCCAGTCTACTCTTAAAACCGTGAACAGAGCTAGATATGTGTTTGGCTAAAAGTGTAAAAGCAGTACGGTTTACTAATTAATACAAGGATATATACCTGCAGATGGGGGAAAGTTGCTTGTTCATTTAGCGAATATGCATATAAGCAAGGTTGTAAATTTGTAGAGTTAACTTGTGCTGCATCTATATAGTGTAACTTATATATTTAATTATTCTCTTCTTTATGCTTTACAATCAACTCGACAGTTTAAAAAGGGTAGACTAGCACTATTCGGCTTTAAATTAGGGGATATTCCCAACCCTATCTACAAAAGAGGCTTATCCAGCTGTAGTCTGGTAAATCGTATGATTTAGAACGTAGGGTCTAAAACCTAGGAAGAGAGTAATAAGAATTCAAAATCTGGAGAAAAGGGAAATAACAATCAAAGTGAATTGTAAGTCACACAAGGTAAAAGGGCATGGTGCATTGTCTCCTTCCTACAAAGATAGCTCACATCATTCCTTTTCTTTCAACACTCTCATCCTACCATCTACTCTCATTGAGACTCCTATCTCATAGCTAGCTATAATAGCCATCAGTATCATTCCTCTTTTGATAGAAATCTGAGTTTTGACATCTCTAGACTCAGTACCTCCTATCACTTCTCTTCTCACTTAACCACCACTTTGATCGTGAAACCACTGGCAAATCGGAAATCGAGCCGACAATATACTATTCATGTCAAGCATTATGGCCAGGACCTCAGCTACTGCTAATCAGGCTTCTGCTGATCACATCACTGCTCTCCAAGCTCGCAACCAAGGGACAAACTTACCCCATACGTGGGATGGGAAGCTACAGAATTTGGAAAAGTTGACCAAAAAGGAAGGTTTCAGTGCTTGGGAGTTTCGCATCAAGGCTATTCTCGATGATGAAAGTTTAGGAGATGTCATCGATCCAGCTCTTCCTCGTCCTCATTATACCGACTCGAAACACTACATTTGGAGAAAAACATCAACAAAAATCGCAAAATGGCTATCCATACAGATCTCGGATGAGCTCCTTGACGAAGTCATAGCGATCGGTACAAACAGCATATATGCAGACGACTTCTATAAAGCTGTTGAAAAGGCAGTGCTGGGTAGTCCAATGTCGGCCTTCTACACCGTGATCTACATGATACGATCGGACCATAAAACAATCGATCAATATGTCACGGCTTTTCGGCAAAGCACAGAATACAGCATTAGACTAGGCATGCCATTTACTGCTTTCCAATCCATGTTGCTCGTCCTCCATGGCGTGAAACAAGAGCTTCAGGAATATGTTGCTCTTAAAATCGCCAGCTTCAAGGATGACGTCTCGGAGACTATGAAATGGAGCGATTTCATGCAACTCTGCAAAGAGATCAAGGACAAGGCGATGTTCATCTAAACGTCAAGCTGACACCAGTCAATCGACTTACTCGATAACCCCTTCGAAACAACCTTACATGAACCGAGGGTTGGTTGTCTGTTATCGGTTGCGTGATGCCATTCGGATTTATTGGGGACTCGGATCGATACAATCGAGATGGAGGGAAGATTTATGGAATAGGGCTTCGTTTGATAGAGGTCCAGCTTTGGGCTTCAGGCAACGAATGATATTGTCGTCGTTAGCTAGATCAGTTGTGGCTGCAGCAAGATTTCTAGGTTTGTGAGCCATACAAGGACTTTAACCGCATCTCGGTCCTTGTCAGGTCAAGTCTATCTTGCCAGTATCAGCGAATCTGGAAACATCGCTTAATGCTTCTCTTTCTCTGCATGTTTTTCTCTTTTTTAGAAGTAATAAACAAGTAAAGTCGCGCCCTAGTTTTAAGGCAGACTGTAGCATTGAGAATTAGGGCCAAAGAAGTGGAATACCATATACACAGTATTCTAGTGTTAAATCAGGGTCTATTCAAATTAACCCATTTTCAGATCGCAACCTCCATAAGAGCTGGGAAGGACAGATTGACTCGGGATGCAGACCCGAGAACCCGACGATATCTTGGGAATTATCTACAGAGCACATCCGATGTGGCAACGGAGCACCTCCACCTCGGGATCATCGGGACACAGTTCTAGAGAGAGACATGGACATGAGGGGAAACATTTTCCATTCTTGGGATTCCCTGAAAGACAGACTCGCACAACTAGCCATAGCTAGCAATCAAATCCTATATTTACTTGACCTTCGTTTCTAGACTTTTGACTATTGATAGTAGCATGACAGTTCTGATACGTAGTTCATAACCCCGCATATAAAGCCGGGGAATGGAGTTTCTCCATCTTGATGTTTACCAGGGAATATTCCTTCAATCGTGTAGCTCGACTATCTTTTACTCCTAATCTTAATATGTATTCACCCAAAAGAATGCGGGCAGCTTCTCGCAAGCCACGACGAGCTCAAAATGCGTAAGGGTCTCAGTGAGCTCGAGATTGTTACACAGGATGCTAAAATGAGGATCGCTAGGTGCATCCCATGTCGGCAGAGTAAAATAAAGTGCACTGGCTATGGACCATGCTCTAATTGTCAACGCCGACTTATCCAATGTCGATTTGCAGAAACAGGAACCAAGGTCCTGGTGTCGGAGAGGTTCGTTCATAGTCTTGACCCGCAGTATGAAGGTGGCTGGACTCATTTACTACAGGTATCTTCGAGACTTGCAGAATCAGGCGAAGAAAACGCAGCGTTCGTTCAAAACGAAACATGCACAACATTTGGTCTCTGAGATAGAGAATGAAACCAGCAAGGGCACCGATACTGGTGCGAATCAATTGAATTCTTACTCTCAGGGCTCTAAGGCAGCAGACTCACCAATCTCCCCAGTAACAGAGTCACCTTGCAGCATCTGGACGAGCCCCTTTGAACTGCCATCGACCGTTATAAAGGACTCGCATGTTGATAAGCGCAATTGGAGTATGCTTACCTACCTGTATATAACCTATCTAAGCTGACATTGTGGAATAGTTTGGCTAGCACCCGCTTCACCATGGTCATTTACTGCTCGGCTCACGGTCATGATGACCGAAAGACTTGGGACAAAGCCCCCGTCTTCTGGTTTCCCAGACTTCCATCTAGATGGAGATATCTATCAACTTGATTGGAACGATATTGGGGTTCCAGACCCTCTGAGTACCCGCGGCCTTCCATCAATAGACTATTCTCTCTATCTCTTTGACACGACAAGGTTTCATCTGGGACAGATCTATCGCTTTTTCGAAACAGATTCATTCAGGGCACGAATACATGATCTCTACCATAACCGTGAACCAGCGGCAACTGAAACTTCAAGAATATGGTTTGTTCAGTTTTTGCTGGTAGTTGCCTTTGGAAATGCCTTCTTGACGCGTAAAAGGTGTCGAAAGCCGCCCGGATCCAGATTCTTTTCCCGCGCCATGTCCCTCATGCCGAGGCGTATACAAATGGGAAAAGATTGCTTCATGTTGATGGAAGCACTGGCGCTCGCCTCGTTGTACCTCTATGCGGTAGATTATCGGGAGGAGGCTCATATTAACGTAAGTCTTACAAATAGCTGTTCGACTTTGACTGACGGCACTGAATAGCTTGGACAAGCCATGCGAATTGCACAGCTGGATGGTTTACACACGCAGCTTCCAGAAGATGACCTTGGCGCGAAGACCGTGGCAAGGTGTCGAAATCTTTGGTGGTCCATGTATATTTTAGATCGCCAGGTTTCGTTCTCACTAGGGCTTCCGATGACGACTCAGGATACTGAAATAACAACCTTGATTAAAGCACCGGAGAACTTTTTACAAGACTCTGTTTTTAGTCTCCAAGTGAAATTGTCGCAAATGCAAACCTTTATTTTAAGTGGTAGGTGATAGCTACCCTATTATTCTGCAACTCCTAGTACTCACAAATTGCGAACAGCAATATACAAGACGTAGAAGACCCAGCTTGGGCAATTTTTGGAGATCACTAGAGATATACTCCAGACCATGGCTGGGTTAGCAGAAGAGATTGAGAGGATATCTCCAGGGGACTTTCATGGCTCAATGGACACAGTACCCCAAGAGACACGTCATATCATCCTGCTATACCACCAGGTACGTGCCGCCCTAGATATCAGCTCTGCTCTTCTAATGCTTTTGAACTCAGTGCGTAATTATCGCGACAAGACCGCTCCTGTTATCTGTATTAAAGGAGCGACTTGAAAAGCTCGGTCATGAGGAGGAAGACTGGCAGAAGTTCCTAACGCTTCCCAAATCTCTCATGTCAATCGGTATCAAATCAGCCGAGAAGACACTCCAAACATTGTCAGGTGAAAATGCTTTTGTTGGTAAGAATCTTCTACTACCAACCTAAGGTGGTACTACAAACCCGGTGGAGCATCGTCTAACAAGATCTCCAGAGGTATTCCTACCGTGCGATCTCGAATTTGCATTCGCAGCTGCCCTCCACTTGACTATGGGAAATACGCTTTTCCCTCCAGATACAGGAGACACACAATATCACCAAATGGCGCATTCGATCCTAGACGAGATGATCGCAAGCGGCAACCGGGTGGCTGAGATCCGGAAAAACGAGTTGCAGCGTCTAGAGAGCCTCTTTCACGAACTCGACAATAGAGTCAAGCAAGAGGGGCTACGCACCCTCACTCTGCCCACTCTGTCGGGTTATGGAGAAGATCCAAAGATTGGGGTGGAGAATAGCTTCCAGGAAGAACATCCCGAAATTCCGCTTGAGATTGAACCTGGTGTAATCCCGTCGACTCTGAGAACGGATCAAAGTCTGAGACCCATTTCTTCTGCAGAAGAGCAGATGCAGGGGAATTTGGATTCTTTTTACAGTAGTATGGGTATATCTTCGTATGAATTCCTGTCTATTGCGGATCAGATAGGGAGTAATGATATCTCGTTTGGTTTATTGGATCCTGATGCTGGGTGGTCGGATGGATATGAAGTGCAGGGCCTTACTAGGGAGGTGGAGATGGTATGATGCTATAAATAATGGGCTATAGAGTAGCAAGAGATTGGCTAAAGTAGTCGAAATTGGTACTTTGAGTATACTTCAGATTCCAAATTCTGGTGAGAGAATTCAATTCAGGGATCTTGTCTATTATAAGCATGCCCTAAAAACAAATCTTTGATTTGTTCAAGATATTTCCGCTTCCCTATCTCTATCCTTGCGCTTCCCACAAGTGAACAACGCAATGAGGTGCCTCAAGAATCCAACAGGTTTATCAGTCCCAGAGGTTGCCTCTTCATATGCGCTAATCTCAAGAGCATCCCAAGTAAGGTCCGCTTCGGTCGGTTTAACCAATTTTGTCTTGTGAAAAACTTTCCACCCACAATATAAAACCGGCATCATAAGGACCAGGATATAGTCGATAAGGGAATTCTTCAAACTAAACGGTTTGAGAGTCGAGTATCCGTAACAAAGTACCACAAGGAGCATCCATACGGCTCCGATGTAGCCCGACCAAGGCTGGAACCAGCCTTTGTATGGTAGTCTCGAACGGTCAAGCCCCTGAGCCACACATGCACGATAGAAGAAGACGTACGTGGTACATATCACAATGTAGTCGATAACAATTGCAGCCGTAGATAGCTTGACAAGCCATTCTAGAACCGTCTGTGAATTGTTGGAAAGCTGGAGAAAGGAGAGAAATGGGAATCCCATTACCACGGCAAAGGCATAAATTGGCACTCCCTGCTTGGTGCATTTTGTCAGGATCTTTGGCGCTCGTCCGGCGACGGCCATACCGTAAAGGTTTCGTGTCGCATAATAGGTACACCCATTACCAGCCGAGAAGATCGACGTGACAAGAAGGGCGTTTACGATATCTGGGAGAACGGTGATCCCCATGTTCCCCATGGCAATAACGTAGGGAGATGACGCTCCACTCCCACCAGATGAGTTTTTGAGTAGGGTTGGGTCATTGTAAGCAACTACAATACCAACTGCAAGGGCGCTACCGATATAGAAAACGCAGAAGCGCCAATAGACCATTTTAAAGGCGGTTTTAAGGTAACGGTGTGGATGTTTCGCCTCGGCCGCAATCAAAGAGATGTACTCTGGCCCAACACATGTAAAAGCAGCTGACCAGAGGGCATCTAGGAACCCTTCGAATCGGCCTGAATCGCCATTGCTGCGATATGTGGCAAATGGCCCTGGGTTATTCCAGTAGCGAAAGCCGTAAGCATCACCTTGCGGGTTTCCTCCGACCATCGTGATGAATATAAAGGAGAACACCATCAACAAAAGACAGACTTTCCCGCTTGACAGCCAAAACTCGGCTTCGCCATAGACCTTAACAGCGGCCACATTTAGCAGTCTATTGGTATAATCATCAGCTTACAAGTTAGGTTAATATGAATAAGAATCAATGCCTCACGCGTAAATCCCAATACTAGCTGCGCAAACAGCGGCAGGTGGGATGTCGTCCCTCCAATATGAGATAATAATGGTGATAGCAGTAATTTCAAACGGGATGGTGATGGCCTGGTAGAAGAAGAAATTCCAACCAGCCATAAATCCAAACGCATCATCGACCCATTTTCCTGCCGTGCGGACGAAACCACCACTAACCGGCATGTAGACACACATCTCTGCCATGCAATTGTTGACCATCCCTAACATGGTGCTTTGGATGACAAATGCTATGAGGAGCCCGGCAGGTCCAGCTCTTTCGAGAGCCTGGCCGATGCTCACGAACAAAGCTGTCCCAATTGACGCACCCATGGCAACTAGCTGGATTTGCCGGTTCCCGACCTGGCGTTGTAGCTCATTGTGGTTACTGAGAACTTGAGCCCTTGAATCTCCAGTTAATGAGGTCGCTTCGCCGTCTTGAGAGCATTTTTCAGTTTTCACAGGGCTTGCGCTTCTATTAGGGAGCCCTGTGGAAAGAGCTTCTGTATGATGCGACATGGTTGCAGAGCACCGTACCACGATAAATGACAGGACGCGGAGAGACACGAAAAAAGGGGTTTGATTGTTTTGTAAAGCAAGAGTGAAGCCTCACGGCTTTTATGCCATTCCTATGATTCTCCATCGCCAGCGTACCACCATGACGTTGCTGGATTAGCGTCTCTGAAACTAACAGGGGAATATCAGCGGGGGTAACAATCCCCCGCACCCCAGATTATTCTCATTGTATTTGGTTGGTCCGGTAGTGAGGTCTACCTTAGTTCGAGTTTGTTATCTTGGTGTCTAGCACAGACTCTCGGTTTCTCGGGACAGTATGTTTAGGGCAAGAGTATACCCAACATATTCCATGGACACTTCGGGACTCCTTCCGAGAAGCTCTGATAGGCATTATTAACACGGGGATGAAGATGCAGGGATATCTGTGAGGTTGTCAAGTCCAGGAACGAATGCCACGAGTGTATCAGCTTCCGGTAGTATCCGCAATATCGGGTCAACGGGAGCAGAACCGTAGTGAATTTTGTTCAGGAAGGGACTGTTTGCCGTCTTCTATGCAGTATCGGTAGCATCGGCCTCTGGCCATAGGGCTGGTCGAAGAATACAAAAGACCTCTCTGACCCCAAGGAATTGACGCTTCATTCAACCACAAACCACACCAGATTCAATCAAGATACTGGAATACCCAATTGCATCAGAAGCTCATTTCTAATCCGACTTCAAGATGCCTTCAAGGACCTTCGTGTCTGACGCAAATATCAAAAAGTCTTTGCCCCCTCCCAAAGTGATTGGGCCTACTACTACAAAGGCCACTCGCCCAACGAACAAGATCCCTCAAGATATAATCGACGGTGCGAAGGTCGTGAAGAAAGAAGAATTCGATCCTGAGCGACACCTCCAATTTCAGCCTCCCACATACATCTACACAATGAAGGAGTTTGGCTTCGAGGGCCAAGGGATTTCACCGGTTGCAGCGTCAGAGCCATTCCCACTTTTTACGCCTGAAGCTATCAAGCAAATTCGTGCCGAGATATTCAGCGAGCCTGTGCTGCGAGATTGTCAATACTCGTCGAGCTTTGCGAAGAATATGATCCGAGGCATGGGAAGAGCGTGCGTTAATCTTTCTAATATCTCATGATCCATTTAGCTGGTGTCTGACTCGTACACAGGCGAGCTCCTTTCACTCATGATGCGTGGAGCTCTCCTGAGGTTGCCGCCATGGTCTCATCTGTGGCGGGCATTGACCTCACACATATGTTCGACTATGAAATTGCAAACATTAACATCTCAATCAACGATCAGACAACTGTTATCTCATCAGATGGGAAGGTTCAGTCCAAAGATTCGACTTCTGCTTTTGCCTGGCACTACGATAGCTTCCCCTTTGTATGCGTGACGATGGTCTCTGATTGTTCCGAGATGATCGGCGGAGAAACGGCCATTCGAACACCTTCTGGAGAAGTTAGAAAGATCCGGGGTCCTGCTATGGTAAGAGACCATTCCCTTCACCTAGCCGGGCCACATGTAAAACCTACACTGATTCATGAACAGGGCACCGCGGTAGTCATGCAAGGACGATACCTCGAACATAAGGCCCTGAAGTCAATTGGTGGCCGCGAACGAATTAGTATGGTCACTCCGTTCAGGCCGAAATCTCCCTTGATCCGAGACGAGAGCATACTTACGGGCTCACGGGCTATCAGTAATTGGTCCGAATTGTACCACGGATACACAGACTATCGCTTGGAGGTTTTGGAAGAGCGCCTCAGGGAGAAACGGAAGAGTGAGCGCATCCGTGAAGATACCAAGCGCCCATTTGATTGTGAGTCGATGCGACGGTTTTTAGAAGACCAGATTGCGTATTTGGAGACAACTTATTCTGAGATTTATCCCGTGGAGGATATGGATGAGGATTGATGTTTATTCCGGATGTCATATATGGACCGGTGTCGTTGAATTTCTTATATTAATGATTATTAATACATATAATCTCGACTCAATTGTGAGATAAATCTGGATAACCGTTAATAATTTAGGCTATAGCGTACCTAGTAGATCGAAGGCCATACTGATTGCAGAGCCACTGACTAGTCCTGCCATGAAGAATCCAACATCTGTTCCTCTGACAGCCTGGACGGTTAGTATATCACTTTGCCCTAGTGAAGAGCAGAACGGACAGGGTCAAAAATATCGACCAGGATAGTCTGCCCTGAAGCCATGAAGATAGTACCAGTCAGACCGGATAGGATCTTTATCGTCGTACACATCCGCATATCTGGGCAGAAAGGCTGTGCACCTTCTTCTCTGCGGTAGATCCTTTGAGGCGAGGGCTTTCTCGTTCCAAGTCTGGATCATGTTTGTCGTGTTCTATCTTGAAGTCGATAGCTGATTCTGACGTGAGAAAAGTGTATCTTCGGCTTCTCTGACACTCCGAGCTCCTCTTGCTTTTGGTGGATGAACCCATGGACAGGTGGACAAGCAAATGAAAAGAAAAGCAAAGTATAAAATTAGAGTGGTTCGAACCGTCTGTGAATTGTTGGAGGCAGGTGCCTGCTGGGACCTGAGGTAGTTCTGTTTTCTTCCAATATAATTTCTTCTTCCATCTATCGTTTTACCAAATATAGTTTAGCAAATTCTTTCTTGATTGTCATTAAGAATCAATTGAAATCTGCTTAGTTCAGAGATACGCAAACCGATTAGCTGTTCCACGTGTCGAAGGAAATTGTAGGAGATTTGCCTAGGTGAGTCCACCGGACATGAAGGCATCAAATTGCTCTTCGATGCGCTTCACAATCTTCCATTCTGTAACCATTCTAGGATAGTTAGTTAGGCAACCATCCAAGTCTCTTATTACGATGGCTATGATTGAGTTGTATTGAGTCATCCATTCATTGTTCATCTTCCTATTACTCTCCTGATTGACTCCCCAGCTCCTTTACCGGATTCATTTAATAATATTTTGCTAGGCGAAGATTGATCTCGACTACTTTCATCCTGCACCTGCTTTGGTTAGGCCAGGAGTCTTTTCTTCAATACTTAGAAGCTTTCCTCGACGGTCTATCAGAAGTGGTCGCTGTCTATGACTTTCCGCGGAGACTCTGCGAACATCCTTGCTGTGTCAACCGATAATGCAACCAATACCCCGTCAGCATCATTGCGGGCCGCTTTGGATGCGGAGATGAAGCTCACTGAGAGAAACGATGGGCTCTGTCATCCTTACGAGGTTGGGGTGGAAACAGACTATTATTCCTATCCACATTTGCCTAAGGAGCTGCAGGAAGACGTTCTTCTTCGTATCGCAGAAAAATACTGGTTTCGGCTAAATGTTCAAGAATATTTCCTTCAAACGGCAGTCGACTTCATCAATGAAGGTCAACTGGGAATTGAGGCATTGCTAAAGCCTATCGATTTCATTAAGACAGACCCAAGAATGTCCAAGGTGTACTCAATTTTGGCATGCTTCAAACGCGTGCAGTGCATGGATCCAGCGTTACCCTGCCTCGATTTAGCAGACTATGTGGACCAGTTCAGTACCCTTGGGTTATGGCTTGCGACGCTCCTAGCACGGTCAAGCACAATGAATGTCGACACCTTGATTGACAAATTACAAAAGTCAGGGACACTCGGAGAACTTGACCCTTCGGAGATGGACAGCTTAATCGAGAGGCGTGGCAAGATGACGATTGAGACGAACTCTGATATAGGGGTTGCAAAGGAAGTAGAGCAACCACAGGCTTTTTTCTGGCTTCCTCACGGTCCCAAGAATCTGCATGACCAAGTCGAAGAAATACTAATGTGGTGGGAGCGAGCTCTCCGTGCGTTTACGGCAATATCTTTCCATAGAACTTTGACAAGAACCAATATCACTGGGTTGTTGCAGAATATTATTGAGGCAGCGGAAGCAAAAGGACTTGCTTAGATCCAGAAGTGGCTTTTTTGTCTTGTACTTTTACCGGTGTATTTTTATGACTCTGGCTTAGATCCGGAATTTGGGGTATTCCTATTTTTATTTGCTATTGATGTTGCGCTTTTACAGGTGTATTTTGGGAAGACTGTCTACTCGGGGAGTTCAAGCTATTTCTTTCTTTCTGGTTCTAAGAATGGAGTTATTATTTACTAGTTGCTTTTATTAAAGTAAACACTGTATAAGAGATTCCATCCTACCATTCTATAATCTTTCTTATTGAAACCAACAATTGTCCTTGGGTACTCACTCGCTGCTTGAACGGGGTTTGCTTTTTACTTCTCCAAGGATATCAGCTTCCAGTGGAGATTTCCGCTTGCTGAACAATGTCTTTTGGCCTGTAGGCCTACTGTTACTCACTCCATGGATCCCAGAGTAGCGTCGCGCCAGCTCACGCTTAGCGCCTTGAGCTACTACAGAGCACACTACGAGTGAAACCGCATAATACTTTCACTTACTCTTTAGTGGATATATACTGTACATGTCTGACTGTGAGACATTTGGTTCCACTTCCTATTGTAAGCGAAATGCACTCTGCGCTGCCATCTGCTGTGTGTACACAGGTCACCTCACCTATTCGGAATAGGTGAGGTGACCATTCTCCATCTTCACGTGATTGTCAAGGCTATTAATAAGCAAATTATGGTCGCGCTACTAAAAATTATGGGTAAGGTCATCTGTAACCACTCTGTTTCTGGCCTGGAAATATTATCGTTTAATAGAAGGGCATGACCCCAGCGACACATGTCCTCTCTTAGGAGCTGCTGAGTCCTTAGAGACATAGGATCTCGTCTCACGACGAACTGTCTGAAATGAAATGCTAGATAGATGCTTAGACATACTCTCCCAAAACCAGATCGCTAACGCTAAAACCAATCCCATCAACCTAGAATATAAATAATATAAAAATAACCAGAATCACCTCTTCAAAGCCGCAAATCTCCTCGTCAACTCATCCACCTCAGGTATAGCCCCAGTCCCAGAAGCACTACTCTTCCTCGCACCCGGCGGCGAAACCTCATCACGACTCTTTTGCTCCCCAGTTTGGCCCTCCTCGCTATCCGGCCCCGGTAACTTCACCTTTGGATTAGGATTATCAGATCTCGGACCCGGTGGTGCAACACTAACAGGACTTCGACCGGAATGCAGACCGCGCGGCGGGGTGAATCTGGTTAATTCCTCTGCTTCTGAGGTGCGGCGCGTTTGAGCCGGTTTCTGGGGTGTTGATGGGAGCGGGGATGTAGAAGCAGGCTTTTCGTGAACATCGCCTCCATCTCCATCTCCTCCATCCTGCCCTTTCGAGGTAGACGAGCGCGGTGCAAACTCCTCCGGCGCATCACCCAATTCCCCCTTCTCCCCAGCCGGCCAATCAACACCATATGCCTTCGCAATCTCTCTTAGATAACTATCAACAAGCTCCTGCGATGGCGCCCGCACCCTTAAACTCTTCGCCAACCTCTCCGGAACCGGAACCTCAGCCTTATTATCCTGGGCCAAGGTCATGAAATCCTTCCCCCACCGATCAGCAAGCAACGAGCGAAGGATAGTCAATTCGCGAACATCGTGGGGGAATCGCGACCACGCATAGAAAATCGCAACAGCGGCTTCATCAAGTGCCTGATCGATATAATCATTATCCCCATCGTCTCCTGCCCCTCCGCCTACCCCGCAACCACCCCGTTCCTCAATAGTCGTGCCCCCCTTCCCATCCGTCCGAATATTAATCCCATGATCTTCCTTCTTCCTTCCAAACGCACCCCCAAACAACCCACCCCTCACCTCTCCATCTCCCTTCCCACCCGCACCAGCGGGCGATCCAGTCTGATTAACCCGTTTCAACGCATCTTTCCCGCGACTGCGTGCTTTAGCGCCCTTCTCTCCGAAAGCGAGTTGATCGAGCACATTCGCGCGAGCTAACAGGAGTTCGCAGTATAGTTCGACCATCTCCATTACCTCTACCCCCAGGTCTGTGGAGATGACGTTTTCAACGCGGATGCGCGCGGACGCTTCCCGGCCTTCGCTTAGGAGGCTGGCTAGTTCGCGGCGTTGGACGACGGAGGAGGCAGTGTCTTTCTTTTGGAGGAGGCGGAGGCGTGGGATTAGGAGGCGGATTGTGGAGGTTAGTTTGTTCTGTGTTGTTGTTAGTTGAGTTCGGGT
>MVGC01000187.1:0-42823 GCA_003589665.1 Aspergillus sclerotialis | reverse complement strand
TCAAGTCGATCTATAAAGGTAGACTTTAGTACTCTTAAATATTACTATAGCCCTTAATTTTAATTTAACTTTTTTACTTTTATACACGCTAATAGCTATTTAAATTTAATTTTTTTAAGAAAAGAGTATTTTATATAATAGTAGTAGTAAAATAACGCGTTAAAGTATAATAATTAGAAGTTATAGAGGAAGTAGACGGGACGGCCGTGTAGACCGCTCGGCCGTGGATTATATTATTTTTTAAATATTAGTAATATATATTTTTCACGTAAAGTTATCTATATATTAATATAAAATAGTTAATTTTTAAAATAGTTTAAGATCTACTTTATTATATTATTGTTTAACTATTTCTTAATATATAAGACTAAAGGCGAAAAATTTTTATTATTATACTTGTATTTAAAAGTCCTTTTCTAGTAGCTTGTTATTTTAGTATATATAGTAACCTATAAAATTTTTATTTATTTTTATTAAATAGAAGGAACCTAGAAGTTAAGTAACTTTACTAATATACTTCTTAAAGATTATCTAATTATATAAATTACTAAATATTTTAAATTAAATATTAATATCTAGAGAATAACTAACTAGTAATTTATTTCTTATATTAAAAAAGTACCTATTCTTCTTATTTTATACTATTCTCTTCTATCTAATAGTAGATTTATCTACTACTTATTAGACCTTTTTATAAGGTAATAGCACTTATCTCGCTTTTTAATTTTTTAAATATTATTTTCTAGCGCTTATTAACTTCATTATAAAATTTAACTATTTAGTCTTTATTTTTAAAGTCTGATATAATATTAAGTAAATAGAATAAGTTTTTTTAAAGTAATAGATAGGCTCTAGAAAAAATATTCTTATTAATATATTAGATATATATTATAATAATAAATAAAAAGATTTTATTAAATATATTTAGTAATACTTAATTCTTATTTATTAAAATAATACGAGGCAATTAAATTTATAAAAATTTATAAAGAGTCTTTAGATACTTTAATATAAAGTTATAAAATAGCTCCTCCTTATTATATATAAAGACGAAATCTATAGAGTATATAGCTCCTACTAATATAATTTTATAGATATCTAATATCAGTATCTTATATTTATTAGTTTTATAAATATAATCTATTATAAAAATAAATAGATATATTTATAAAAGTTTAAGATAATATTAATAAGTATAGAATAGTTTAATTATATAATTATTAGTATTAATAGTATAATTAAAAAGCTAATTAATATCTTTTCTTTAAGAAGGCTATTAACAACGTTTAAAAAGGAGATTTTTTATTAAAGAATTTATAATAGAATTTTTAATATCTATAATATAGCTTGTAGTATAATTAAACTAGCATTATTCTACTTTATTATATAAATTATTTAGCGTAAATAAATACTTACTATAGACTAGTTCTTAATTATTTTTATTTATTTTTATACTTCGATTCTATAAAGAATTAGATATATATAAATCAGAGATATATTATAATTACAATTTAGATTTATAATCTTAAATCTTTAAATTATTAAAAAATATTAATAAAAAATTATATAAAAACAGTAGCCTATAAGGCGTATATTTTTTAAAAAAAATTATTATTTATTATCTATCTTAAAATAGTAAATTTCGCTTTAATTATATTATAGGTAGCGTGCTTTTATTTATTTATTTTTTTTTATTACGCTTAGAGCCTTTTATAGTTAATATATATTTAAATATACTTTTTATAAATTTATTAAAAAGGCTATAGTATTATTTTGATAGTAAATATATAATTACTAAAAAAAAATAGAAAAATAATAATAGTCAAAGTGGCTAGCGGAGTTAAAATAGCTAACGTAGTATCTACTTTAAAAATAATAATAAGAGAATTATTTATATTATCTAAGTCTTAGAATAATTATTACTTATTATTATCTAAATCTATTTTATTAATATAATAGATAGATAGATTTACTCTTAACGCGTTAAAAAGAAAAATAATAAGTAATTAAGTATATTAAGTTCTAAGTATTTATTTTAAAATTTATATTGTATTTAGAGATATAGTAAAAGTAAAAGCTAATATAATAAAAGCTAAACTAGTATAGTAGAAGCTAAGCTAGTATAGCTATATTAACTCTTTTTATAAAAGCTATCTTTTAAATTCTTTAATATTAGTTAAATTAAAATATTTCTTATTAACATATATAATAATTTTAAAGATAATTACTTTTAATTTTAGCTTTTTTTTAATAAACTTTTTTTATTGACTTTAAGATTATATGAGCTTTTTAATATTTTCTAGACTATTAGCTTAAAAAATAATATATCTATTTAAAAATACTTTACTAGCTAAAACTTTGTAATATACTATTTATTAATTTTTAAATTTAGTGATTATCTAATTAATTTCGTTTGTTATCTTTTATAAATTATGTTATAATAAACTAATAACTTACTAAATTGATTTTTTAAATATATATTTAAAGTTTTTTAAAATATAGTTTTATAAATATTATCAAAAAGCTAAAGAGTATAAATATATTATTAACTAAAGACGATATATTAAAGAGAATATTAACTTATTAACTATTAACTAATAAGTAAAAATATATTACTACTTTTTAATATAACTAGAATAGTCTTTTTATTAATTTTCTAGTTAAATATAGAATAACAATATTAAGTATTAATAGTTAATCTTTAAATAAATTTAAAATTATAAAAATATTATTACTTATTAAATTTATTACTAGAGAGCTTTATTTTCTTATTTAAAAACTTATAAAAAAATTAATATATTTAAATAGATTATAATTTAATAATTTTCTTTAAAATTTACTAACAAAATTTTATATTAAATCTAATAACTGCTAAAACAGTTTTTAATAAAAAAAACAACTTCTTTATTAGTTTAGAGACGTTATATTAAGATATTAATAAATTATTCAAAGTATATTATATAGGCTTTTAAGTTTTAAAATTTTTTAAACTTTAATTCTAATTATTTTTTAAATTTTTTATCTATTATCTTATTAATTAATTAAAAATTAACTAATATAATAATAGATTAGTAATAGTTATATAGTTAAAGATAGCTATTACTATCCCGCTAGGATAATAGATATATCGGATTATATAACCGTTTAACCTCCTTATCTATATCGATAGAATAGCTCTACTACTTAATTATTAATTTATTATAATATTATTCTATTACGCTACCTACTTGTTATAGTAGTAGTATATCTTAGTTATTTCTAGGGGTCCTCTAAAAATCGTCTTCTATATAGTCTTAATAAGACTATTTTTTATTTCTATAGATTTCCGTATATAATATTATATATATTTTATCTCTAAAGTTAAATTATTTTATTAAATTTAATCTTAACCTTATCTAATTTTAAGTAGTTTTATTAGAATTAGGTTTTTTTTTTTAAACTACATTAGTACTATAAAAATCTTATTAAGATTTTACTAGATATTAATATTTTATTCTATTAGAATTTAAGTAATATTCGTCTAATTTTAATATGCCTTTTTTTATTAATTTTATCGCTAAATCCTATTTTATTTTAACTTTACTTTTACCTTACTTTTATTTTTATTTTCATTTTATTTTATATTAAACCTAATTTAGCGTTTAAATCTAATTTACTATCTTATATTTTATATTCTAATTAAATAACTGATTAACTTGTTAATTTATCGAATCTAACTATTAAGCTCGAATATTACCTTTATTAGTTTAAAATTAGTAAATCGGTTTAATTATATCTATTGCTTTAAGAGTTTAATAACTAGATTCTATTTTTTATTATCTATATTTAGAGTTACTATCTAATATCTTTTATATTCGAGACTATTATTTTAATAAGACTTTAATTTATTTTAAGACTATAGAAAAAAGTTCTATTATGTCTAGCTACCTAGCTAATTAACTAGTTAATATTAAATAAAGCCATTTATGACTTTCTAAAGTAACTAAAAGTTATTTTTACTTTAATATACTACTACTAGTAGTTAAATACTTTTTTAAGTAGTTCTAAATCTAGACTTAATAAATCGTTAGAATAAGTAGCTAATTGTTTAAATAGTTATACTTTATCGATTATACTATAGTTATAACTAGCAATTTTATTAATATAAAAAGTGTTTTTATTATTCTTATTAAAATCTATTAACTCGCTTTAATCATCTACTAAAGTAAATCTAGTTATTAAAAATACTTCTAGGCCTTATTAATATAAGTTACATATCGCGTTAAATTTTTTAATTTATAAAAACCTCGCTATTATTAATACTAGAGATTTATATCTAGTTAAGCCTTCTTAAAATAGCTAATGTTAAGAAAAGATTTATTTAAAACCCTATTACTCTGAATTTTTTATTTAATTTTATTTATATCGACGCTATACTAATAAAATTAGATTTAAATATAGCTTTTATTATAGTTTCTCTAATATAAAATTATTAAATTATAATGATTATAGTTATAGTTAAAATAGTTATTAGAAATAATCTTAACTTAATCGTTATATAATTATTCTAAGCTTAGAGAATCTTAACTAGCTTATTAAAAGTAATATTAGTACTACTATTAATAAAGTAATATTTAAAGTTAATATAAAAAGAACGTAGACTATAGAGTCTATTAAAACTATCTAGTTTACTAGAACTAGAAGAATAACTAGATCCTATTAGATTTAAAGAATATAAAAGAAATAAATAAAATAAATATTAGAAACTAATAACATAGATTATTTCTAGCTTAATAAGCTTAATATTAATAATACTATTATAGATAAGAAACGAAGATATATTATTAAGATATCTATATATATTTATTAATTATATTAAAGATATTATTAATTATAAAAGTAAAGAAGTAGTTAAAGTAAATATTTATATATACTTATAAAAAGCTACGCTTAAATAATTTACGATTAAGCTTAATAAGATAGAGAAGAGATCTTAATGATTTCTATTTATAATAAATAGATAGCTATATATCTTATTAAAAAGATTTAAATCTTATATATTAGAGGCTTTAAATAGTTTTAATAAACTAGGTTATAGATATAATAATATTTAGAATAGAGCTTAAAGATTTAAGAGATTATATATTATACTAAAGTAGCTAATATTATAAATAAGTTTAATTAGATAATCTTTATAGATAAGGCTTAATCTATACACTTATCGCGATATCTCTAAGTCTATAGTAACTATTAAAATAACTAAATTTATTAAATAAGTCTCTAGTAAAGACGATATTTAGAAGAATATTATTAAGTTAAATTAATAATAGTATTAATAAAATTATAAAAGTATAAATAACTAATTATATTATAGATTCTAAAGAGCTTATTTTAGATATAATAATAATTTTTCTAGAACTAACTAGCACGATAAAATAGCTTATTAACTGCCGTTCTAAAACTTTCTATATAGATATAGATATAGATTGTATAATTTAGACTATTACTAGTTTTATTAGGCCTAGTACTCGTACTACTAGAATTTTTAAGCCTAGAGCTATTATAACTAAGTAGCGGCGCTATTAGTATAAAAGATTATAAAGCCGTCGCGACTATAGTTATATATTAATAATAAGCTATATAACTAGACTAATTTTAGTACTAGTTATAGTCGATTTACTTCTCAATAACTCTAGAACTAAGGACGTGGATATTATTAGTTATATTAAGTTCGCTCTTCGTATATATTAAACTAATATTAATAAAACTAATTTTATTAAGCTAGAAGCGTTAGATTAGATTACTACTATTAGCACTAGATACTATAGAAAATCTAATTAGAAAGAATACAATAATTATAAATTATATCTTTAGAATTAATTAGACTACTATAGTAATAAAGAAGAATATAAATAGAATAACTATACTAAAGAATAGAACCTCGGCGCTTATTAAGTTAATAACGAGCTAATAGATTATAACGTAATTCCCTACTGAGTAGGCCACCCGGCTAAGTAGGCCACTACACGCGAAATCGCGTTTTCTATTACCACCTTCTTTTTTAAACACCTACTATGCCTCTAAAACGCTCTTAATCCTCGCGAAACTCTCTTAAGCAAGAAGGTAGAATCTTATTAGCTATTAAAGATATTTAAAATAGCTCTACCAATTTAGTACGCGAAATCGCAAAGCGTTTCTCTATACCTCGCTCAACCCTATAACGCCGCCTTAATAGGTAGTAATTTCGCGGCGATACACGCTATAGCGGCTATAGATTAACTTAGGAAGAGGAGGATTCGCTTGTATAATAATCTCTATAGATATACGTAGAGCAGCGCCTAGGCTAGCTACTATATAAGATATAGCTAATATTCTTCTTAAAGCACGCGGTGCTAGCTTACCACTTATAGTCGGTAAAAATTAGGCCTTAGCCTTTGTTAACCGCCGACCGGAGCTTTATACACGATATTCAAGACGATATAACTACCAACGTATAAAAAATAAAGATCCGAAGGCCTTACGCGAGTAGTTTAACACCGTTCAATATATAATTAACGAAAATAGAATCCTACTAGAGAATATCTATAATTTTAACGAGATAGGCTTTGTAATAGACCTTATATCTACTACTAAGGTAATAATACGCGCTAAATACTATAGTTGGAGAGCAGTTTTACAGCCTAGAAATCGCGAATAGGTTACGGTAATTAAATTAATTTACATAGATAGCTATATCCTACTACTATATATAATATTTAAAGGCAAAAACTATTGCAAATCGTGGTTTAATAACCTCCCGAGTAACTAGCGGTTCGAAGTCTCTAATAACGGCTAGACTACCGATAAAATTGGCCTACGGTGGCTTCAAAAACTATTTATTCCGGGCACTATAACACGTACGAAGGGAAAGTATCGGCTTTTAATCCTTAATAGCCACGGCAGCTATTTAACGCCTTAATTCGATTAAATTTGCAGTGAAAATGCGATTATCCCTCTCTATATACTAGCTTATTCGTTATATCTTCTACAATCTCTTGATATAGGGTGTTTTGCTACGCTAAAACGATCCTATAGTCGTGTTATAGAGAGTCAAGCACGTACGGGTTATAACTATATCGACAAGCTAGATTTTCTAGCAGCCTACCTAGAAGCACATGTAGAGGCTTATAAATCGGAGACGATTTAAAATAGCTTTATAAACGTAGGTCTAGTGCCTCTTAACGTAGAGTATATACTTTTAAAGCTAAATATATCGCTTCGTACGTCTATACCCTCTAGTAGCCGGCTAAGTAGTAGATTAAGCGTTTTTATACTAAAAACATCTAAAACTGCTATTCAGCTAGAAAAACAGGCTTTATCGCTTAAGAGCTTACTTAGGTAATATTCTAAAAGCCCTCTAAGTCCTATAAAAACCGCGCTTAACTAAATTATTAAGGGTTACTCTCTTGCGATATATAACGTCGCGCTACTCGCGAAAGAAAACGCTAATCTACGTGCTATAAATAAGAAAAAACAATAAAAGCGTATATAATTAAATAGCTAAATACCGTATAAAGGTGGTTTAACTATTTAGAAGGCTACTAAGCTAATTTAGTCGCTAGCTTAGCCTATTAAACCCGCTCAACACGCTTAGCCTAAACGCGCGGAATAGCCTATTCAACTAGCTTAGCCAACCGGGAGAGCTCTACCAAGGTGTAGTGGGTGTAGAGAGATTAGGTATAGAATTAATCAATATAAAAATAGCTTTATTTAAATTATATAATAGTGTTTTAATAGAAAATTATCTATTTCAAAATATAGTAGTGCGTGTAGTGGCCTACTTAGCCGGGTGGCCCACTCAGCAGGGAATTACGTTAAAGCGAAAACTAGTATATATTACTAAGACTAGATAAATCTATTTAAATACTAGTTATATAGCTACGCTAATCGATTTAAAGCTTATAAGTTAAATTTCTATCTTATTAAAAAGCTACTAGTCTATTGCTATAAAAGATATTAGATCTTATTATATATTAAAAAAATTTATTATGTTTAATAACGTATCCTATAAGCGAGTGGAATATATAAGCGAGTGGAACACCTACCTATCTATCTATCTATATAATTTGATATTATTCAACAACCGACGCCTAGATACAATTAAAACTATCTAAATAGTAATTAGAGTATTTATTTCTCTTATACTCTATATTCTAACAATTTATACACCTTAGTAGCGCCCTCTAATTAGCTAAATTTACTACTGAACTAGATCTTATCTTAGCTGCTATCTCTACTTCTATACTATTTATTTCCTACTATATATATTGCTGCGTATCCTTACTATTTATTCTACCTTTATTTACTAATTTTTTATTAGGTAGTGCACGCTTCTACTTCTAGTAATTATTCTTAGCCCGTAATTATTTAATTTTATAGGCGAGTAATATACCGTTATATATAGCGATTTCGCACCCCTTAATTAGTTACTTAAGCGTCTATTTAGTAGGACTTAGTAGTGTGTATAATCGCTGCTATAGTAGCGCTTTAATCAAAGATACTTACTAATAAATATTAGTAGGCTTATATAGCGTGTGTAGAATATAAATACTACTACCGCTACTACTAGAGGGTGTAGATATACGAAGCTTTATATTAAGCTTATTAATCACTCTCTACACGTTGAATAGCACTAGGCCTACTACTATAAAGCTACTTAATATAGTAGTAGATTTATATACTTTTTCTTATACCTATAGATATATAGTAAGGAAATTAAGCTTATTAATATAGTTTATACTATACTAAAGCTTTAATTAAATAGCCTGCCCGTACGCGCGTTTAATCACTGCAAAATAACCTATATTAAGAGGTTGAAGAAGATAGAATAAATATAGAGGTATATAAATCGGTATAACTATATTCTCTACGTATAAATCGTTAAATTAAGTAGTAATATAGCTTCTATAGCTATTTATAATTAATAAGCGCTATTTCCTATACGTATAACCCTTAGTAAGTGGTAGAAAGTGATATTATAGCTAATCTAGGCTGATTATATCGGTAGTCTATCTATTTTTACTAACTTTAAGACGCCAATCTCTTAGTATAGTAGAAAACTATACCTAGTTAAACATCTTCGCTTTAAATATAATAGTAGATAGTAGAGCCTACCTACTACTATTCATCGTTTTAATAGTAGTAACCTACTCGCGATTACTAGGCTATATAATACGCTATTTACTATAGTATTTAGCGCGTATAACCACCTTAGAAGTGCTTATAAGGGCTGTTATAAAGCTAGTTTTATTAAAATTATAGATATCCTCTACGAGAATTCTATATTAAAGAATAACCTACTATATACGATCGAACCACTACTATGTAAGTACTAGATCTTTATATATAGCACGTTGATAATTATATTAATATAAAAATCGTATAGCAATATCGAGAGTACGTTAGATATAGTTGTATACCTATTTACTACCAACTAATTATATAGGACGCTCGCTACGCTTAGTAAGTAGTAAATTTATTATTTCTTATATTATATCTTGCCGAGGTGCTATTCTATATATATCTATAGAAAGTATCTATTTCTATAGCGATTCCTCTTCTAATTATATTAATTTATAGTTATTTACGCGTATACTAGATTAAAATAGTTAGCTAGCGACTTAGCGTTGTAGAGTATTAATTAGAATATTAAATTAACGCGCTGCTTCGCGAAAAGAGAGAATCTTATTATTTTTTAAAGCTTGTATAGTAAGTAGAATCCTATTTTCCTACTTAATAGAATTTTAGCTCGGAATAGTACGTTTTAGTGGTATAATAGATGGTTGAAGATAGTAGAGTGCCGGTAGTAAACTCGATCGCGGGTAGATATTCTACTCGCTTATATATTCTACTCGCTTACGGGATACGTTATATTTATCTACGGATTACTTAATAAAATACTCGCTATCATTAAGCTAATAGTCGAAGTTTAGTTAATAATTTAAAATTAGAATTTTTTAAATCTTAATATAATAGGATTAAAAGATTTAAACTTAGTTTCTTAAAGTGTTAAGCTACTATTAAAACTTATTACGATATCTATTTCTCTATTAAAATTTATACTAAGTCATATTATATTAATCCTATATCTATATATACTATTAAGCGTATTATTTTACTACTACCTAGTAAATTATTTATACTAATAATAATTAAAATACTAGTAGATCGTAATTTAATATTTAAATTTTACTAGAATAACTAGAACTATAAGATATAGATATATCTTATAGACATTAAATTGTTAGTTATTTAGACTAAACGATTTATTTAATACTATTATTATACCTCGTTATGTAAAATTAGTCTGTTATTTAATTTAGATTATATATCTATATATTATATAGAAGCTAGCGCTACAAAACTTATAAAAGTAAGATTTTATAATTTAAGCTAGTAGATAGCTAAATCTACTATAACTAATACTAGTAAAAATAAAAATATATTTCTCTTTTTAATAGAATTAAATATAATATAAAAAATTCTATTATTAATTAATAACCTAGCTACGAGCGTATTTTATCTAAATAATATTATAATATATAAAGATAATAAAATAGCGGCTAAATTAACCAATATAGTAAAAAAATTTAATATCTAGAAGGAGTCTATTAGAATTATTAATATTCCTAAGAGAATAATAAATAAAGATTCTATTAAAATAGAGATAGTGAGACTGTTTTTTAAAATTTAAAATTTATAAAATATTAGTAAAAGAAATTATAACGCGATTAATAAGACGTTTAATTTTCTATATAAGTAAAATAAAATAAAATTCGGGCGCTATTATACTTTATTAATATATCTAGTATTTATTATATATTATAATATTATTAATAATTATAATAATTTAACTATTAAGAAGCGCGTTATTATTAATTTTTAAAATTTAAATACTAAATTAGTTAAAGACCTTTATCTTTTAGTACCTAGAAAGGAATTTTATATTTAGTAAAAACATATAAGTATATTATAATACTTAATTAATTCTATCTCTTTTTTCTATTAATAAAGCGTATAGCTAAAGTATTAAAACTATTTAGACGTTATATTTTATTATAGATAGAAGTTCTTTAAAATTATTATAATCAGCTACTATAACTTTATTAAATATATCTAATAATAAATAGATTTCTATCTATATAAGTTTTATAAATTCTATTATAACTATATTAATAATAATAATATTATTTTAAAATATCTACTAAAGTATATTTAATATATCTAACTAATATTAGATATACTACAAGAGCTTAATATAATAATTACTCTAAAGAAATCGTTTATTAGCTTTCTATTGGTTTATCTACTAGATTAAAAGATAAATAGACATAGTATAACGACTCTAAAAAATAAAATTATTATTACTTAAGAGCTATAATTTTTTAATTCGCTAAAAAAAATTTAAATTTATTTTAGCTTAATAAATTATTTTTATTATTATATTAAGAATTACATTAATATTATTAGGCCTCTATAAAATTAAAAGATTATATTACTTAAAGAAAGCTTTAGGGGTAGATACTAGTTAGCGTAAGACGTTTACTTAATAATAACTTATTATAATAGCTTTTAACTAAAAGTAATAAGCTTTCTAGTTTATCTAGTTTAAACTTTTAGATTTAATATTCCTATATTATTATAATAAATAGAAACGCTTATATATTAATCTTAATACCTTTAAGGAGCGTAGTTATAGTATAGTTATATACTACTAGTATACTTTAATAACTTTATTATATAACTTTAAATTATTAAAAACGCGCTATATTTTAAAAAAATAGAACTTAATAAGATACTACTTAAAAAAAACATTATAAGGAACTTATTTATTCTAGCTACTTAGCGCTATTATAAAAATATTAAAACATTTTATTCTATATAATAAAGTAGTTAAAAATTTTATATAGGCTTTAGATAATAATAATAGTAATTATAATAACTTTAAAAAATAAAATTAGCTTTAAGAGAGATAGATTTCTTTAATACTACTATTATAAAAAAGAATATACCGAAGACAAATATTAAATTAAATATTTAGAAAAATACTTAAAGGGGCTTAATGTATCATATAATTTGAAAATAAAAAATTAAATATACTTAGACTATATATAATAATAGTACTAAACTTAATAATACTAAAAAAAAGCTAAAGATAATTATTATAGATATCTTAAATTTATAACTATATACGTTTATACTTTAATTAATTATAGAGCTTAAAAAAACTTTTCAAGCTAGTAATAGACGAAAAAAAAAGCTTTTATATTTCAAGAAAGGACTAAAATATATTAAAACCATTAATAATTATTCTATTATATTTTATAGAGAGTATTCTTTAACTTTTATTATAATTAATAGTAAAAATAAAATTTAAGAGATAAAGTAATTATTTAAAACTATTAATGTAATAGAATTTAATATAATTCTAGTCTCAATTAAAAACTATAAATTTAATTTTAAATTTTTAATCTTAAATCTAGTATTATTATTTAAAGCTATAATTAAATATTATTAAAGAGATTAAAATAATTTCTAATTCAATAAAAGAATAAGTTAAAATTATTATTATAAAGAAATATATATATCTAACGCTAAAAAAATAGCTATCTTAGTAGTCTATGCTAGAAAAGTAATAATAGATAAAAAGACTTTATTCTTTTCTAAATAGTTATAAGTAAGGTAATATCCTTAAACTAATATAAAGACTTTATTAACATCTTCTTGAAAAAAAGCTAGAATACTAGCTTAGAATATAGTATATAATTATATAATTAATATGTATAAATAGATTAAAGAATATTAAAATATTTACTTAACTTAATCTTCGAGATATATATATTACTATATCTATATTAAAAAGAATAATAAATAGAAAAGTATTTTTAAGACTAAATATAACTATTCTAAATATTAAATTATACTCTTTAAACTAATTAATACTCTAGCTATATTTTAATTATATATTAATAAAGCTCTTAATAACTTATTAAATATCCATTATATTATATATTTAAAATAATATCCTAATTTATTTTTAGATAAAAGAAGAGTATAAAAAATATATTTACTATATTCCTTTTTACGTATAATAATATAGATTATATTATAAACTAAATAAATAAGCCTTTTATACTTAGTAAATAAACTTTTTTAGTTTTATTATTATATTATAAAAAGGTTATATAAAGAAAAAAACGAGATTAAACTATTATAAAATAGTTTAAGCTAAAATCTTTTAAAAATATTTAACTATTTTTAATATAGTTATATATATATGTGTATATATATATTAGTATACTACTGTATATCTAAATTTATTAACTTTTATAAAAGATTTATTAAAAAGTATTTTTATATTATTATGCTACTTACTAAGCTAATAAAAAAATAATATAAGTAAAAAATTTAAGTTTACTAAAGTAGTTTAATATATCTTTTATAAGTTCAAGAAGACATTTATTACTATTCTAATACTTATATATTCTAATTTATAATAACTAATTTACCTAAAACTAAATATATTAAGATTTACTATTACTAGTATTTTTTTTTTAATTTAATAAAATAAACGACTAGCAGTATTTAGTAATCTATTAATTCTAAAAAATATAAAAAATAGATTTGATATAAAATATATAACGCTAAGCTACTTATTATTACTAAAAGTTTTAAATAATAAAGGTAGTACTTAGAAGATAATTTTTATATTATTATTTTAAAGTTTAACTACGCTAACCTATATTACTTTATAATAATAAAAAAATAAGTATTAGATAAGATAGATTCCACGACTTACTACTTATAATTTTAAAATCTAGTATAAATTAAAAATAAAGAATTTTATAAATATATTTAGTCGTTAGATTATATAAAGAAAGAGATACTATTTATTTAATATAATAAAAACTTTATATAAAGCTAATTAATAGTATAAAAATTAAAATAATAACGCTTAAATAGAAAGATTTGTTATTATAATAGAAAGAGTACTAAATAATACTAAAAATAAAAAATTGAAAAATATTAAAAAGGAAATCGCTTAAAAAAAATAAATAGAGTTTTAATATAAGTATAAAAAATTTAGAACTCTAGATAATAACAAAAATAGTTATCTACTTAGAGATAGTATATTTAAAAAAAAAACTATTAAAAATAATATTTAATCTACTATTAAAGATATATTAATATAATAAATAATATCTAAAATTTAAAACTATTTCTAAAAAAAAGAATTTACTTTAAATAATTATATATAATAATCTATTAAGTGTAATAGCGCTATTTATATTTTAAATTTTTTAATAATAAAGAATAAAGTTATTAAAATTAATTATAATAATTTTTAAAGAAGTTATTAATAGACTAAAAGAATTTAAAAGATAGTTCTTTATTAATATTATTAGCGTAATAACGTTTTCAACTACTAAGCGGTCCAAACTACCGAGCGGTCCGATTTCTCCGCACCTCTATCTAAATTGAAGCTTTATCTTTCAACGCGTCTTTATTTCACCACTATTATATAAAATACCTCTTTTAAAAAAAGCTAGAATTTAGATAGTAGTATCTACTTCTAATTTAAAAAAAATTAATTAAAAACGCGCGCTATAGACCTATTTAGTATTCCTAAAATAACTCTACTACAACGGCTTAATAGAATTAAATTACGATCAGAAACACGCGCTAATAGTTATAAATTAATTAAATCTAAAGAATTACTTTTATAGCAATTATTAGATATAGATAAGCGAGGATTTCTAATTCGGCCTAAATTTTTATATAGAATAGCTTAAGTATTACTTTATAATCGCTTATATAACTCTATTATAGTTCTTAGAATTAATTAAGCCTATAAATTCGTTAAACGCTATCTAGAGCTTTATATATAATATATAAGATAAATAATATATTAACGCGTAAAGTAGGAAGATTTAAGAGTTATAAAGTTTTAATTTAAGACTATATAGGCTACTATTTAAGAATATAGTATATATAAAGACGATATCTAGAATTTTAACAAGACTAGCTTTATAATAGGACTCTACTCTATTTTAAAAATAATTACTATAGCTAAGCGAAGCGAGCGACCACGTAGAGTTATCTAAGATAATCGCGAATAGATTATTAAAATAATTAGGTTAAGAGGTGTATATCTACCGCTAGTTATTATATTAAAAGCTAGCTATTAACAAGCTGTCTAGTTCTAAGAACCTAAACTTCCGCCTAACTAGTAGATTGTAACTAGTTAGAATAGCTAGACGACCGATAAAATAGGTCTTCTCTAGCTAAAAAAAATTTTTAAACTATTTTCTAAGCGCTATATAACTAGTGCTAAGCGCTTACTTATTCTTAATAACTATAGTAGTTATTTAACTACTAAATTTAATAATTTCTATAAGTAGAATACAATAATCTATCTTTATATACCTATCTATACTTTATAGCTTCTTTAATCGCTTAATATAAGTATTTTTAGCCCGCTTAAAAAGGCGTATAGAAAGCTTCTTAAATAATATATAAAAGTCGGCAATAATTATATTAATAAAGAAGATTTTTTATTACTATATCTAGATACACGCGCTAAAGTCTTTACTTTAATAAATATCTATAACGGTTTCGTAGGAATAGAGCTTAAGCCTTTTAATCTAGAGTAAGTTCTTTTAAAGCTTACTTTCTAACTATATACGTCTATACTACTACTAGTTAAAAGCTTAATTTTCTCTACTTTTTAAACTCTATATAATACTTATTAGTTAAATTAAAAGATCTAAAGCCTATAAAATAGTCTTAATAAGAAATAATAGCTTTCTAGTAGTTCTATTACTTATATTTAATATCTTAAAAAAGCTACGTAAATAGTAATATAAACTATCTTTTTTTATAATAAAAAATTAGAGCTTTACACGCTAAAAATAAGTAATAATATTAAAGAAAGGCAAGAAAGCGTGCTAAACTAGGTAATAACCGCTTTCTTAATATATAAGAAAGTTAAAATTAGGTTTAGTAGCTTAATACGTAGCTTAATAAATAATCTAAAGAATCTACTTTAGTACCTCGTCGATAAGCTCTATAATACTATAGTAGTTATAGAATAATAGAATATATAATTCGAAATTGCTCTAGTAAATAGCTATTACTTTATATATTTAATTAGTTAATTCTAATAGAGTTGGTGGTTTTAAGGGTCAAATTAGATAGGGGGTGCGGAGAAATTAGACCGCTCGGTGGTTGAAAACGTTATATAGAAAGATATTACGCAATATATTAAAGAACATAGTATCTAGTAGTATATTATAATCTATTATTATAAACTCTATAATAAGTTAAAGTCACTTTTACTATTAATTAAGCCTTTTTAGTAAATTAATATAAACTTTATTACTAGCCTTTTACTATCTTAATAAAAAGAAAAAATATATTATAGTTAGCTCTATTAATTATATTAGTCTACTTTATATAAGCTCTACTTAATTAATAATATTCTACTAGCTTTATTATATAATATTACTCTACCTCTATATAGCTATTCTAATATAAAATACAACCTCTATTTAATAATTTAAAATCGATTTAGTATAGTAGGAACTAAATAGTTAAGATATTCCTATAATATAATATTATAGGTAGCTCGTTCTAAGGGGAGGTCTTAGGTATATTAATAGATTAGATTAAAACTAATAATAAAAATATATATAGCTTCATAATAACTTATAATAAGAAAATAATTAAAAAATTTTTAAATTGTCTAGATAGAATAGACTAATATAATTAATTAGTAGATCTAACTATAGTATAATATTATTTTAGTTATTGTAAACTTATTTTTAAGTATAGTTTCTATATTCTATACTAGGCTAATTTAATTATATTGTAATTTACTAAATTATTTTTAAGTTAATTCGTTTTCTATATAAAAGTTTTTCATAACTTAGTTAGCGACTAAAAAGTCTCGTTACTAGTAAATTCTAGTTAAATATTTACTGTTATTTTTTTTACAAAAAAAAAAAACTTAATATAATATACTATATATTAATAGATAAATAAATTAAATAAGTAAACTAAATGTTTAAATACTATTTTAAAAGTATATATATTTTAGAGATAAAATAATTAAATTAAATAGTTATAGCTTATATAATTATATTATAATATAATAAAGTATTTAACTATATAAGAAAGTTTTTTAATTATATTAATAAAGTATAGTCTAGATTTTACAAGTTAATATTCTAAAGGATAAAAAGATATATAAAAGTGTTTATTAAATTAGTAGAAATATAGCTTAAAAAAGAGCTTATAATATTTAGTAAATCTATATTAGAATTTTAAAAAAAGTTAAAAAAAAGTTAAGTTATAAAAAAAATTATATAATAAAAAGTATAAATAGATTTAATTTAAAATTAATAACTACGTACTATTTTAAATAAAAAATATAAAGTTATAACTAAATAAAAAACTTAATAAAAATTATCTAATACTCTTTTCTATTATAAAAACATAAAGAAAATAGTTATATTAATTATTATTATTATCTAAATATCGCTAGCTATACACCGTATTGTACGTTTCTATCTTTAAGTTATATAAGAGAGAAGTTTTATAATTAGCTCTATACTTATCTAGAAGAAACTAGAGTAGTATATAAAAAGAATTTTAGTAAAAAAAATAATTCGAAACTAATTTAAATATTAAAAAAAAATAGCTTAGATAATTTAAAAATAAAGTAATATAGAAACTCTATAAAAGTATTAAAGTAATTAGAATTTACTATAATCTATAAAAAGAAAAAAGAAAGACTTTATAAGAAAATAGCTCTAAAATAAAATATAAAATTCTAGAAACCTACTTATAATAAAATTAATAACTATTAAAATTATAAAAAAAATATAGTATAAATAACTATTAAATATCTAGAAAATATTTAAAAAATCTAACTAGAATATATTTAACTTATTAGCCTAGTAGAAAATTTCTTTAAAATTTATTACGAAATACTTAGTACTATTATTAATAATATTTAAAAACACACTAAATATTAACTATTTATAATATATTAACTATTACTTATAATAATAATTTATTTATTCTAATTTAAAATTTATAAAAGTATTTTTTATAATATTATAAGTCTTTTTAAAAGTTTTATATAGTTCTTCTAATTTAGATAATTTATTATTAAAAATTAGATATGATATAATAATAACTTCGCTATTCTTATTATTAGATAGAAAAGATTTAATAATATGGCTAATATAACGCTAGTATAATTTATATAGAGCTACTAACGCTTTTTAAAAAATATATTTAAAAATCTTAAAAACAATATTAGAAAACGCTCCCTTAGAATTTTTATAAATAAACGCTTTATTTTAAATATTAAATAATTTTTTAGTAAAAGATTATTCAGTGATAATTAATTAAGTCTTTTTTACTCTTTAAATTTAAAGCTAGTACTAACTTAATAAGTTTTTTAATAGTCTTTTTACCTTAATTTTTATTATTACTAGAGATAATAGTATTAATATAACTTAAACAAGTGTAATAATACTTTATAAAAGATTTTAAAAATAATTTTAATATATAACGCTCATATATAAACTTAATAAAAGCTAATTTAAATTTTTTATTAGACTTACTATTAGAAGACTTAATTAGTAAAGTATTTTTAGCTATAATATCTTTATATATAACTAAAACTCTTTACTTTAAAATATTTTTACTCTTAAAATAGTTATAAAACAAAGTCTTATAACTATCATTTGATATAATAGCACATCGGAGTGGAAGGTAAGTAGGAAGTGGAAGTATATGGCATGCAACCCTATATATATACATTAACAACATTAAAGCAATATTAAAAAACTTATTTGATTAATACTAAAAATTAAATTTAAAGCTTTAGAAAAGATACTTATAATAATATATATTATAGATTTTCATTTTTAAACTAGTTTAGTCTAAATAAATTTCCTCTAATTTAGTATAACTTTATAAATAATTCAAATACTAATACTTAGTAGAACGTATAACTTTAAATATTACCATCTTTTTTAATAAAGTTAATAAAGTTAAAATAATAAATTTAGTAAAATCTATAATAATTAAAATAGAAAATTTAAAAATTAAAATAGCGAGATTTAATATAAATATCTTATTAAAGAAATTAAATAATATATTAGTGGTTTAAATAATTTATATTAAAGTTTATATAGACTTATTAGAATTAAAGTAGCTAGTACTATAAAAAAGTACTATACTTTTTTAAATATACTTATAAATAATTACTAGCTTATATTTAATTATAAAGTTAATAGTAAGAACTCTCTATATAAATATATTAATATATAGCTATAATAGAAATAAATATATATTAGAAGATGTTAAGAGAATTTTCAATTAACTATTTAAGCTTCTTTAATTATCTTTTTAAAAATAATAATAACTATTAATTAAACTATTAAATTATTAATAATTATAAGCGCGCTTACTTAAAAAAAAGATAGTTAAAGAAAATTTTAAGTAATAATTATTACTAATATAGAGAAGACTTACCTCAGATATTATATAATAAGTAGCTAAGAAGAAAGTAAAAGATAATAATAATAATAGATAATTATAAAAAAAAAGAAGAAAAATAGGTAACAAAAACATAAGGAGAAAAATAAATAATAAGACTTTAAAAAAGAAAGTAAATAAAAAGTAAATAATAAAGTAAAAGTAAAAATTATTATTTATTCTTCTGTAAAAATCTTTATTTATTTTCGCTTAATAAAAAATCGTTCTTATATTATAAAACTTTTAAAGCTTCTTAAATAAAAATTTATTAAAGAACTAATAATTTTTTAAACTTTTTCCACCTTATAAAAGACTTAATAAACTAATAATTATTAAAAGGAGAAAGTTTAGAACTCTATTATTATAATTTTATCATTGTCTATACTATATAGATTATAAGAAGTATAAAATAAAAAATATAACGAAGTAAGGCTTATAAAGTCTTATATCTTCAATAATATCTAATTACTACGTATTGTAAAGTTAACTACTTGATATAATATAAAACTATTTAGATTGTAGAGCTATATTCTTTAAAAAAGAGAAGTAGTATTATAAAGCTATTAGGTATTATTTATTAGCTAATCTAGTATAATTAGTTAGCTCTATATATATAAAAAAAGTAAACTCTTAATTATAGAAGACTAGTAAATAGTTTCTTTATAAATATACTTAATATCTTCTTATAGAAGTACTAGTTATTTCTTAACAACTTCTCTAACTTAGTACGCCTTCTTACTAGTATCCTAGATAATCTTAATATAATAGATTCTTTCACTAATATTAGATTTAATACTAATATTTGTACTTGATATATTCTCTATAATAATATATGAAAAGCTTAGATCTATACTTTTAGAGATAGATTTAAATTTCTATACTTTATAATAGAAGTACTATATAATATAGTTACTCTTAAACGACTAGTACGTTATATTTAATTAAGAAGAGGGAAATCTACTTGAAGATTTTAAAGCTCTTTTTATGGCTTAAATATAATCTTTAAATATATAAATACTAATTAATACTAATACAATAGCTATATCAAAGTATTAATAAAAAAATACTTAATGATATCTAGTTAACTTTCCGAGATATCAAATAAAAATAAAAATAATAGCTTAAGATTTATAAGGCTATAATATATATTAGAGAATAACGTTCTTATTTATTGCTTAAATATAAAATATTATTTAAAGCTTAGTATAAATATTGACTAGATTGATTGATTGATTAATTTATTTATACACGGATATGTCAGCTTATTTAGCCGAGTGCCAGTAGGTCCTATAACCGTTGTTGGGCAAACTACTGGTTCTATTATTATTTACAAAAATGCTAAAAAATAGCTTGCTTATAAAAACGCCGTATAAATAAAAGGTATAGAACGAGCGCTGCACGAACGAATAAATATAAAATAATATATACAAGATAGAATATATAAAAAGAGCGTGTTAAAATATATAGAGAAAATCGTTTTAAAGAAACCCGTACTTATATAGTATATCGTGTCTAATAGTTGTATATATTATTACTATACGCCGCCTAATTCTAGAGCTAGCAGTTATTGTAATTACTAATCCGAATATAGCTAACGTAATCTACTACCGAGCGGGACAGACCACCAAGCGGGACACCCGCTTCCACTCTAACCTCGAAAATTTAAAACTATTTAACAACTCTATTAGTATTATATATTTTAAATTGCTAGCTAGCTAGTAGAACTATTTAAGTATCTAGTTCTAATATAGTCTAATTAATAGTAGTCGCTGTAGCGCGGTATTCCCCGCTTTTATAGTAGTTAACTACCTTTCTATTTAACTAATTCAATTGCCTTAATAGCTTATTAGGCTCGCTATTAACCTTCTTTAGCTATAAAAATACCTTCTAAAGCTATATAGGCTTATTTAGATTTATATTTTTACTTCTAATATATATTAGCGTCATAAAGCTACTTAACTTTTTATTTTAGAAGTAAGATATTCTTTATAGCAATCTAGTATCTCTTTATAACTTGATTAACTACCCGAGTAATAGAACTAGATAGAAATCTTGTATACTACCTCTAAAGTTATTATATAAATGTAGCTTACTTCTATAGATCTTTAGCTATCCTTATTATTTATATAGTCTAACTAGATAATAATTTGCTATAGGAACTATCTAATAGTGTTAGTATAGGGTAGATTGAAAGACCTTCTAATATACGCTTAGGTTTATATAGGACTAGGCCGCTTATAGAGAAGCTACTACCTACTACTACCTATATTAATTATAGAGAAGATTTAAGACCAAATTTCCTTATAAATTTATAAGAAGTCGGCATTGTCTATATAGTTAATTCTATTCTATATAAGATCCTGAATCCGTTAGCTGTATACCTTCTTTAGTAGACTAAAGTAGGCTATATTAAGCGGTTAAAGTAGGTATAAAAAGTAAGATAGAAGATAAAGAGGTATAATCTTGTTCTAAATATAGAAATAATTAAATTCTATAGTTATATAACTTCTATAACTATCTAGAATTAGAAGCTAGTATATTTCTACTATAGAAGACTTTATATACTAGTTAAAGACTTCCTTTAGTTATAATTCTCCTAATTTATCATTTATCTAGCTATCCTTAATTACTTTAATAGTCTAATTATCTAGTAGATTTATATACTAGCTTATCTAATATTACTTATCTACTAGAATAACTAGTAGAGATAAAACTCTTCCGGTAGATTAGATCGTCTTAATTATAATAGCCTATCTTAATTACCTAGCTATAGAGCTTTAGTATAGCTTTTCGTCTAAGAAGTAATAATCTAGAAAGATTAGTAGCTCGTTTAAGAAGGTATAAATAAAAGCTTATTTTAGAGATTAAAGCTATATCTATAGAGAATCTAGTTTTATTAAAGTTATAGATAGATATTTTACTTTAAAATCCTATATTTTATAATAATATTTCGAATTAAAGTAAACTATACTTTAATTAATTCTAGGTTTTTATATTAAGTATATTAGTAGTTATATTTATAAGTAAATTTTAACTTTAAATTAGACTATCTATCGATAAAGCGTCTAACTTATTACTAGCCGATAGAAGCGTCCTTTTTAATCTAATTTTTTAGTAGAATTTTAGCTATTTCTTATATAGTTTTACTTGAGGTAGTAGACTACATTAGTATATAGATATAATCTAATTTTAAAGTATAGATTCTTCTATAATAGTAAGTTTTTAGCTATTTAGTATAGAATCTACGCGCGAAGCGCGTTCTTAAAGTCGATAGATAAGGGTACTTTTAGGTATATTATATACCTTAGTAGCGGCTCGAGTACCTTTTATTTGACTATTCTAAATAGTATTAATAGCGAGTAATATTCTACCTTCTCGTTAAATAGGTAAATCTAAAGAATTTGTAGCTATTTTTTATAGTAGAATAGCTTCAATTAGTATATAGTAGAAGCGGGAGTCCTACTCGGTGGTCTATCCCGCTCGGTGGTAGATTACGTTATTATAGAAGGATATATATCTTATTAGTATAGCTAGAGATAGTTATATCTTTAGAGACTAGTTAGCGGTTTGACTTATTTAGAATTATTTAAGTAGTTATATCTTCAGTAGAAAAAATATAACTTTTCTAACGAGCTTAGAATATATAAAATTATTTTATCTGGCGGCGCTCTACTTATAAAATATCTCATCTAAATTCTATAAATATAGAATAAAATATTAGTATATAGAGTATATTCTATACTACTATATTATATCTATATTTAATAGTTTTTATTACTTTAAAGGACCCTAGATAGCTTACTAGGCCTATCTTACCCGTTAATATTTAAAAAAATATTAAGCTAAATAGTCTTAGAGCGTTATTATATAAACATAGAATACCTTTACTAGGCTCTCTATATATTTATTTAGTGTAGTATTCGCGCTTCTCGTATTACTATATCTAGACTTATATCTTAATTAAGTCCTCTTTTATTTAGCGTTAATAAGTAGACGCTAATAGTAATAATAGCTTATATATATTTCATTCTAAATCTATAACTTACTTTATCGCTTTATTAGCTATCTTATTTTCTAATATTTCTTTTATAGCTCGGAGTTAGTATAATTATATTAACTATTTAGCTTAGCTTATAGCTTATAGTCTTCAGATAATTTAGAATAGTAAATACTAGCTTAACTATCTTTAGAATTTTAAAGACTTAGATAGTATCCTACTTATCAATAAAAACATATATCTAGAATTAGCTAGAGTAGAAATATTTATTTAGTATACTAAAAGATGTTTTTATATTAGTAAGTTTTATAGGGTATATATTTATATATATTAGATTTTCTAGCGTTTAGAATAGGTTATTTCTATTATCTAGAACTATGGCGGCTTTAATACTATATTTAGTACCGCTACTGTCTATATAAATAATAACGCTCTATTCTAGAGCTTAATATTAGATTCTATTATAAGCTCTTATTACTATTTTATAAGATTTTATAATAATGGTTAATAATATCTTCTACTATAGCGAGATAACGTAGAGATATATTATTTTTAAATAGAATAAGCTTCGAGCTTAAATAAAATCTAAAAAGTCTTCTTTTAGTTTCATAAAAAATAATATTAGTAGATTCTTAATAGTACTATTTATACTAATAAGTAATACTAACTATCTAATATTAAAATATATGTTTATAATAAGTAGATATTCTTAGTATTATATTTTTAGTTACTACTTTTAGCGCCTTCTTAATTAGAAATATAAAGAAATATATCTCCAGTATTACTAAAGAGCTAGTTTAGAACTTTTTTAATAATTTTTTAAAATTTAGTACTATATTAATTTAAGCTTATATATAATATCGTTTTATATCTCCTTAAAGCTATATTCTTCTTTTATATACTATACTAAGGCGGTTTATAAAACTTAAAATAGAATTATCGCGGTATACGCTTTATATAGATATCTAGTTAATATCTTCTAGTTTAAACTGGTAATAAATAAGATCGCTATAAGTAACTTTATAACTTTTTTTATATTTATTTAATCTACTTTATCTCTATTAGGTCACTATCAAAAGTTATTTTAAGATATTTAACTAATTTTTATATAAGTATCTAGATATTGTTTACTAGAAGAGGTTTATTAGTATTTTAGTACTAGTACTATTATTTTAACTAGTAATATCTATTAGCGAAGTAGATAAGCTTATACTTTTTAAACGTAAAAGTAAAATATATAAATATTTTTTTTTTAAAACTCGATATACGTCGATAAGTTTCTAATAGATATTATTTATATTAGAGCTCTAAGCTAGAATATGGACGTTATTAATATATTTAATCGTTAAAATAGTTCTAAAGCTAGCTTAAAAGATTTTCTTTATAAAATTAATATTATAAAAAAGAAATAGAATTAGCGAGAGAGATAACTCTTATAGAATACTTATAGAGAAATAATACTCCGTTATTTCTCTCTCTATAAGAGTTATTATTATATTTCTATCGCGAAAGAGGCTAGTAATCTAGCTAATAATATTATATTACGCGAGATTTTATACTTTTATAAATTATAAAATAGATACTAGTAAAAGATATTATTATATATCCTTAATATATATAGTGTAAAAAGAGATATAATATTATCTCGCCGCTACTTAGCGTAAACTTTGCTAGAAAAAAATAAATTATATATTCTATTAAGCGGCCTTATTATCTTTTAATATATATTTTTAAGAGTAACTTATTTATTTTTATTAAATAGCTAATTCTTATTATAATAATTAATTCTAAAACTTCTTTAATAGTACTAAAAAGGGGTATTAAATAGTATAATTTTAGATTAACGTAGTTATCTTTCTCTAGTTTATAGAAGACCACTATTATTAACTTTTTAAAATAAGCTAAATAGTAACTATATTATATACTTAATATTAATATAGCTTGCTAGAGAACTTTATTAGATATTCTGTTAGAGTCTAGTGCCTTATCTAGAGCTATACGTTATAACGTTTACTATATTTCTTATTATATAATAGCTAGTACTTCTAGCGATATAGAATAGATATAATTTTTAGTATTGTTTAAATCTACTTTTAGAGATATTATGAATAGAATATCTTTAAGTAATTATACTTTTTTAACTAGATTATAATATTTTTTACTATCGCTTTACTATATTAGTATTAGCGTAAAAATAGCTCTAGAGATATCTCTAGTTCTAGACTAGTAGAATAGACGCTAGAATTTCTTTAGAAACTAAATAGCTTCTACTTTTTTTTAATATAGAATCTTAGCTATTTTTTATATTTTTTTTAATAGTTAGTATTATAGTTATAATATTCCTGTATTAAATCTAGATTGCCGCTCTTAGCCTATTAGGCTACTCTTTAAACCTTACGTTTAAATTATACTATCTCTAGAGTATAGACTAGCTTAAACTATTTTATAATAGTTTTAACTAGTATTAAGATTTTAACTACTTTTATAAAGGCTATAATGAGTTTTTATCTATCTTCTAGAAGCTTATAAATATAAAGAAATTTTATACTCGCTAGCTAAGAGATATAGTAAACTTTTTCTAGTTTATGATTATCTTTTAATACTTAATCTTATAAAACTATCGTTCTTTAATAGTAAGGTCTAGCTTAGTGAAGACCAAAATATAATTAGTTTTCAGTCACTATTCTCTCTTAGTCTAATATTAAACTAGTTAGTTAGTAATTTCTAGTATAGCTAGATAAGGTCTAGGATAGTTTAGGCCCGTCTTCCGCAAATATTCTTCTCGTATATAATAGTATTAGAAAATAGAATAAGTTCTAGGTCTTTTATAGCTATAAACTTAATTAATATATCTACTTCGCTATTTTAATAGTTATACTTACTTTATGACTAATTATATTAAATAATAAAGATGAAAGTCTATTATAACTAGATAATAATTATACTAAAGACTTATTTTTAAAGCTAAAAGAAATTCTACATACTATCGCTATTTCATTCTAAGTTCGCCGATTTTAGATTATATATATTATAGATATATATCTATTTTAAATTTTAATATTAATTATAAAAATATTAAAATTATTTAAATAATACTATATTATTTTTTTAAAAAAGATTAATAGCTAAGAAAAAGCTTTCTAGTATAAAAATTATAAAAGCTAATTGATATAAATCTATTTATAATAAGAAGCGAGTTTAAAAATAAATTTATATTATTTTAAAACTATTAATACCTTAAAAACTAATATATAATATAAAATTTGAATAAAATAATAGAGAATTAATAGTTATAAAGGCTAGTAAATAACGATATATAAATAGAAAATATAATAGTATAGAAGTAAAAAAAGCTACTAGCGAATTTTAGATATTATATATTAAGAATCTAATAAAAGATAATATTAATATAGACGGCGTTTTAAAGTAAATATTTAATATATTAGTAATTAATATAACTATTAGTTAACTACTTAAATATTTAAATAAATTAAATAAGAGCTTTTTTAAAGTACTGTTTATTAAATCTTTTCTTTTAAATTAATTTAATCTCGTTAATAAAGTATCTTATACTATAAAAATCTTCTAATACTTTATAAATATAAATAATTAAATAATAATAATTATATTTAATATAAAGGTAAAAGTTAATATTATAAAATTAAAACTAGCTAAGAAACTAGATTTAGTTTTATAAAAAACTTAAGAGCAAAGCTAGTTATATAGTTTAAATTAATATTAAAATATATTAGTTATTTAAATTATATATACTAGTTTTAATTAGTGCCGTAACTATTAAAATACTTATATTTATTATTTAAATAAATAATAATAAAGTTATTCTTAGACAGCTATTCTAATAGTAGATACGAATATAAAAACTAATATTAAAGAGAATAGCTAGATTAAGTTATATTTAAAAATACTAGTTATTTTATAAGAATTTTAATATATAGTAGAGCTAAAGCTTTATAAACGAAGTATATTAAGGATTTTCTGACCGTTAAAAATAAATTTTTTTTTAAAAAAGTGGTTATTTAGGTAGATAGATAATTATATAAATATATAAAAGCTCGTCTACTATTGAAATTAATAAAGATAATAATAATAAAAACGCTTAATTAGTAATAATAAAAAAATATAAAGATTAGAAGTATAATTAAAAAGAAATCTAATTAGGTTAAGTTTAATTACTAGTTAGTAGTCTAATATTATAATAAACATTTAAAATATAAAAACTAAAACTAGAGAAAAATTATTTAAGAATAGAACGTTATTATAAAATTTAACTATATTAGTAATTAAAATAATAAAAGCTATAATATACTATTAAAAATAAAATAGTAAATAGAAATTACTAGATTAGACGACGTAATAAGCGTATAATAGTTATAACTATTAAGGTAATTTATAAGAACGTAAAACGGTATTATAACTATATTTATTGACTATAGTAAATATAAATTAATATACTATATCAGCCAAAAAGCTAATAAAATATATCTAATACTAATAATTAATTAACTAGTAAAATATCTAGCGATTTAAAAAAATAAATAAGATTTATATTTATAGTAATACTATATAAAATTAACGTTAAATAAAAAGACTACGTTTAACTAGTATCTTTTATTATATATATAAACTATTACGCGTAGAAGCTATTTAATACTAAAATAGATTAAAAAAAAATTAGTTAGTAAGGAGCTTAGATCGCGAGAAAGAAAATTTCTACTTAAACTATTATATAAACGTAAAGATATACTTAATTAGACTTTTAAAGACGTTAATTAAATTTAATCTAAAATTATACTAGTATAAAGAATTAGAATTATTTTATATAAAATATAATAAATTCTAGCGATTTAAATTTTAAAAGCGCTTTTACTAGAAATAATAAAAATAATAAAAGATAAAATAAGGGTTAATATCTTTAAATACTATTATAGACTATATTAAAATCTATAATTCCTAATATTAAATAAGAATAAGAACTATTAATAGATTATTCTAGCTTAGAAAATAAATTAGTATTTAATTTATAACGCTAATATTCTATTTAATAAAGAAGAGGTTATTAATAAGTTTAATAATATAGTAATTATATTATTAATTAATTTCTTTTCTAATTATAACTAGATTTTATTAGTAAAAAAAAGTAAGATAAGACTACTATTTAAATACTACTTATTTATTAAGGATAATATAGATTTTATGAAGCTATATTAATTTTATAGCTTAATTTATTTACGTTATAATATAAATACTTGAGAAAGTATTACTATATAAGATATATATATTTCTTAATAATATTAGTATTAAAGGACTAAAGATATAGTATAATAATAAGAAAGTATTACTAAATATTTACAGATTTATTTTTAAATACTTATAAAACTTTAATAGTATATTATATCTAATAAACTTACTAATATAATTATATCAATTAGAAAATTTTAGTTTATTATACTAGGTATAAAGCTAATAAAATAGATATATAACTATTAACAAAGGTATCCTTAGGCTAAAAAGATTATAAAATTAGTAAACTAGCTTATACTAATATTAACTTATAATATATAAAGATTCGTTAAATTAATTATTAAATTTGGTATTTTAATTTTATAGTTTTAAATTATTATAACGTCGCTATATTAGATTATAAAGAGAAACGTCTTATTTTATTAAAGTAATAAGTAGTAAGATACGTTTAATAGATTAAAATAAATTATAATTATATTTATATTTATTTATTTTATTAATTACGACGCTATTCTACTAGTTATTATTATTATAGTTAATATAAGCGGATATAAATAGAGTACTTATATAATATAGATACGTAATAGAAAATAATATCTAGCTACGTATAAATTAGATATCTAGATAGAATTAGAAAGAGTATATAATACTAAAAAATAAGAGTACTAAGCGATTTTAAAAACGTTAAGAAAGTTTTGGTATTAGATATATGGAATTTTTTTTATTCTAGAAGTTAACGTAAGAACGTTAATTATATAGTTAAATAAAATAGTAATTAACTTATTTAGTATCTTAATAACTAGCTAACTCGCGTAAATTAAACTATTTAATTTTAAAATCTAATATATACTAGAAAATAGATATATAATTATAAATAATGTTTTATAATAACTAGCGATAGATATAAAAATTTAAAAATAAAAATAAGAAATTAATATTAATAAATTTATATAATGAAAGATATTATTAGCTTATATAAGATTTAATTTTATTAATATAAAGAATAGAGATAATATAAAAGAAGTTTAACTATTAGCTAGTAGTTAGATCCTAGAAGAAAATTATTTTAATAAGTATAAGAAAATTATGCGCTTTCTTATAATATTAAGAAAATCGCTATATCTAAGTAAGTTAAAATATATAATTACGTAAGAAAGCTATTAAATTTTTAGTAAAAGGTACGTACCTATTTTATAGAGTAAGAAAAAACTTACTTTTATATTATATAATTAATAGTATTAATAAGTAAAGACGATTAGTTTATAATTTATATATTAAATTAGACTATTAAAGTAGAGAAGATATATATTAGTTTATTACGTAACGATATTAGTAGAATAGAATATATAATAAAATTTAAAAGTTTTGTAAAAAGCTATCTTTAATATTAGACGCATAACCTAGCTTATAAAAAGAAAAAACTATATCTAATCTAATAATCAATATTATAAGATACTATATTAATTAATATAATAAAGCTATTACTACAAAAATATATTAATTTTATAATTCTAGCGCGAGATATATTAAGTAAATAAATTAAAGCTCGCTTACTTAGATTATTAATTCTATAAAAATTATATAGTTTATTTTATAAAGAATAAATCTATCGCTATAGAAATCTAAAGCAATTATAAATAAAGAGTTTAAAAATTAAAATATTATTAAAGCGCTAGCTAACTAATTTAAAATCCGTTATATTAATATTTCTCTATACTACGCGCCGTTAAATAATAAAATTAAGTAGCTTAATTAGATTATAGAGAATAGTCTTTTAAAGTTAATAAATAGAAAGATTTATAGCTAAATGAAATATTAATACTGTATTTTATTTACAATAAGAAAAATAGTTAGTAGAATAATAAAAATAATATTATATCGTTTTATTATAGAATAAAAAGCTATCTTATTTACTAAATTAGAAATTTTTATATAATAGGTATTAGTATAGAATAAGATTTAAATAATAACTAATTTAATTATAATATAAGCCTACTAAATTAAGTAGTAGAATACTAATATAAAAGAAACTATTTTCTATTATTAACGAATATTAAAAAAATAAAGAAGTATTTAATATTTATTATAATCTACGCTTAGAAAAACTAACGAAGAATATCTTTATTCTTCTATATAATATATATTAGTAAAATAATATAACGGCTATAAATAAGTTATATTTTTATTAGTCTAGTTTATATTAGATTAGTAAAGTTATTAATAATTATAATATTTATTAATTAAAAGAACTAAATAGAACGCTATTATAAGAAATTCTAAATAATAATTAGCTAAAGCCGTTTATTTAATAGAATAAAGAAGAAATATTTCTTTTTAAATTAAGATCTAATAGTAGTAATAATAAATTAGAAGATTCTAAAGCTATTATATCTATTTAAAAAGATAAACTTACTAGTATAAATAATAGTGGAGATTCCTAAAATAGTAAAGATAATCTATATAATATTAAAAAACAATAAGAAAAAGTTGAAAAAATATAGAGCTAGATTTTAGATAATCAGAAGATAGCTATTATAGTTTAAAACGTTTAAGAATAAGAATATATAGAAATAATAATATAATCTAGCTATAGTTAACTAAGAATAAAAAAATACTATAAAACTTATTAACTAGCTACTTTTATTTATTTTTATTTATTTCTTTATCTTCTTTATTATTAATTTATTTCTTTTATTTCTTATATTTAAAAAACTATTAAAACTAGAATCTTATCTCTACTTTTTTATTTTATATTCTTATTCTATTATTACTATACTTAACTTAATTATTAATTCTATCTAGTTTAATATTAAAAGCTTTAAAAATATTTTTAAAATAAGCTCGCTCTTTTATTTCTCGTTTAGCTATCTAAGCGCCTATTTATAATATTAAATAAAGGCGATTTAATAATTTATAAGTATAGTTAATTATATAATAAATAAAGTAGCTAAAAAAATAATATAGTATTTTATATAAGCTAGAACGCTAAATAGTAGAACAATAAAAAAAGATTAATATTAAATCTATTATTCTTTACTAGTTATATATAGATAGAGAATTATAGAGAGAAATTATTTTTATTAATATATTTAAGTAATAGTAGATATAGATAAAAGTTACGAAAAATCGTTACTACGAGAATAAATAAAATAAGAAAATCTATTATAATAGAATAGTTTAATTATTTAGAAAGAAGCGTGCTAATCTTATTTTTTAATTTATTATTAATAGTTAAATAGCTAGCTCGCTAAAGATTTTAATTAATAACTATATTAAATTTAATAATCTATACTAAAGTTTAAATTTAAAACTAGTAATATATATAGAGAAAGAAAAACGCTATAAAAGCTTTTATTATAAAGCTAAAGACTACTAAAATATTATAAATAACTCTACTATTTTAAAAGCTATTAAAGAGATTAATTTATAGTATACTGCGACTATTAGATTAAAATCTATTATAAAAAGCTTTCTTATTGTAAAATCTATATAAAAATAGTTAAAAAAGTATTATTAGTTATATTAGTTATATAGCGCTATTAATTTATAATTTTTAAAAGAGAGAATATATAGAGAATATATATATATAGAAGCGTCTAGTTTAAATATTTTAATAACCTCTCTAAGTCTTATACTAAAATAAAGTATTATATACGTTATAATAGTTTATTTATCATTTTAAAGATAGTAATAATGATTGAGGCTTTATTAAAACTAACTATAGTTATATAAAATATATTATAAATAGTTTAAAAAGTAATTTTCCGTAATATATCTATATTAAAATCCTTTATCTATAATTAATTAAAGTTTAACTACTAGCTAGTAACTAAGCTATAAAGATAATAACTTCTTTTATTCGTACTATTTATACGTCTTTATATTATTTTCATTATAATACTAATCTATATAGTAATAGTTATTATTGCGCTATATAAGTCTAAAAGAAGCTATAAAGTAATAGTTATCGCTGAAAAAGCTACTATCACTATACTAAATAAAGCTTTTAACGATTTAGAGAAGTATTTAGATTTAATTAATAATAAAAATACTTATTTTAATTTTCAAAAAGCTACTTTTAATAGTTAATATAGTTATAATAAGAATATCCTCTATTTATTACGTTAAGCGATTTTTAATAAAAAATCTATTACTCTAGCTAACTCTTTTTATCTACTTAAGAAAATATATAGATTTATTTATTATATATACGCTAAGCTTTAAATAAAAAGATTAGTTTATAAATAAAGCGCTTAAAGTGTTCTAAGCTACTTTATTAGCTAAATATTTATTATAAAATCTATTTAAATTATAGTAACTTTATAGCCTTAAATAATTATTAATAATAATTTAAGACTAGTACTTAGCCTTTTAATATAAAGAATATCTTTAGAATTTATAATTAGTAGCTAAAATTATTTATATTTTTATTGACAATTAGTATTTAAAAAATTTTATAATATTTATTTAATATTAGTACGCGGTTATAATTTATTAAATTTAAATAATTACGCTATAAACTAAATTATAAATAATTATATTAAGAGATAAAAGGATACTAATAATATTATTATTACTAGACTTTTTACCTATTTTTTTTTTTCTAGTATTAGGCTACTATAAGTAAACTATATTTAATATCGCTCGCGAAGAGATATATATATATAAATATTATCTTTATAGGATTAATAGATAGCTAAACTTTAGTTAGCTAAAAAATATATATTATAAATTAATTTAATAGTTAATATAGTAGAATCTCGCGTATTATATATATTATTATATATACCTTCGATTTAATAATGATCTCTAGCTTATCTTATATTTATATTATATAAAGTATATAATCTAAGGCGATAGTATCTTCTTTAAATACATTAATATAAATATTATATAGATAATTAAAAATAACTATAAAGTAAATACAATATAAAGTATTTTTAGTCTTAATAATAAAGATAAAAATAATTATATAGAGATTCTACTAGAAATATATACTTGTCTTATAAAATAGTAGAGTTATTATATAAAATATAGTATATAGAGTAATATCTTTAAAGCTATATTAAATTAAAAACGCTATATTTACGTAAAAAAATACTAATAATTTTAATATTAATTAAATTAAAGTTATTTATACGCTAGAAACGTATAAATAACTCTATTTATACTATTTTATAAATTTATAAAATTACTGTTAAGTTATATTAAACTATTCTATTTTAATATATTAGAATCTAAAAAAAATTATAGCTAGTTAGATATAGTAAAAGTAGATATTTAGAAGAACCTCTTATATATACGCTAAAATAATATTTAGACTATTATTATCTTTAGATTATATAAATTAATATAGTATTATTTTATTCTACTTTTATATATATATTTACTTAAATAAATTAGACCTAATATCTAATACTCTTATAGATAGATAAAAATAGATAAAGTATAAAGTTATTCGTAATTATAAAATCTTTTTTAATAAGGACTATATAATAGCTAAAAAATATATTAATAAATAGTATTAGAAAATAGTTTATAGAAATTAGTAAGCTCTAAAATATAGTATAAAAGCTAAGTAATAGGCTTCTAGAAAATATAGTTATTAGATTAAATATAATAGCGATAGTAATAATAATGATATTAAATTTAATTTTATATCTAGCTATATTTAGTAGCAATTTAATTAACTTTCTACTAATAAAATCTATAATTATTATTAAAGTAGTACAATATCTGTTAATTAGTTTAATAAGTTCGATTACTAGCTAGTAGTCGATCGATATTATAAAAAAATTTAAAAAATAAAATAAAAATAAAATTAGGAGATTTATATATATAATATTTAGTTAACTTAATAAAAACTATATTAGTTAAATAGCTTATTAAAATAGAATATAATTAAAGGTAGCTATTAGTTTAAGCGCTTAGATTTCTAAATATTATATTCTAATTAGTTAATAAATTACTTATTATTTCAATATTTCTAATTGTTTTATTTTACTTATACTTTTAAACTACGAATTTATTATTTTTAACTAGAATTAATTAAATAAAAGAGAATATATAATAAAGTATTCCTCTACTTTTTTAGTATATTATTCCGTTCTATTAAAGCTATATTAATTTATTTCAAAGTAGTTCTATAAGTATAATATTACTTAGCTAGTAGAGTATACTACTAACTAACTACTATTTATTCTTTCGTTATATTCTATTATACTAGCTAGCTTTATTAAGATAGTAACGTTACTAATAGAAGCGGCTATAAGCTCTCTAATATATTTATCTTAGTTTACTATTAGTAATTAAGACTTATATCTTTTTTTAATTAAATCTATTATAAATAGATAAAATTTTTTTTTATTTTTATAGATTTAGAAATAATATTAATTATAAAAGCGATAATAATAAAATTAATAATAATCTCTAAATATTTATTACTATTTTTTCCAGCTTGTTTTTATCTTTTATTAATAAAGAAGATCTTATTTTTAATATAATTACTTATTTTTTATATTAATAAATAGATTATTTTATACTTTATATAAAGTTATTTTCTTTTTTTATAAAATAGTAAACGGCAAGCTAGATTCTTTTCTTTCTTTAATTAATATAACTATTTATAATATATTTAGCTACTATTAGATAAATATAAAAAGAATTATAAAATTTAGTATAAACTTTTTAGTATTCTAATATAGATTTAAATTAGTAATTATAATTAGAGTTACTAGGTATATTATATCTAGATTAATATAATATAGTATCTATTTTCTAGAGAAAAAGAAAAATTTAGAACTACGATTCTTATAGTAAAATTATATAATAAATTATTAAATTAGATTATACTAGTATCTTTTATCTATTTAATTAGCCTTTCTAAATATAATAAAGAAATATTATTAGATTAATATCTTATGGTATAATATTAATACTTAGCTAGTTAGAATAAAATTTCTATTTATAATACTTACTTAATTAGCTCTAGATACTTATTTAATATAGGAATAGACTATTTAATAAATTATATTCCAGCTTTATAAATTTACACCTTTGAAGCTATATTTTAATAATACTAGCCTAGGCTTAAAATATAATAATAAATCTACTTAAAAAAGAATATTAAAAACGATTAAATAGGGTTTATTAAATTATTAAAACGAAGGTAAGAAATTATTAAGAATATTAAAAAGAAATAATACTTTAAATACTATATAAAACTCTAAATAATTTATATAACTAGAATTCTAACTCAATGGCTAAATATACTGATTTCTTATATATATATACTAACTATAGATAGTAACAATATTTAAGTAATCTCTTTATTTTTTAGAACGTTAATTTTAAAATTTAAGTTATACTTTATTAATATAACTAAAAGACTTTCTTATATAGCTAAATACTCTATTATATTATAATATAGCTATATAAACTATAGCTATCTAATTTAATTATTTTATATTTAAAATATATATACTCTTAAATAATATTTAAAAATTTAGTTTACTTATTTAATTTAATTATTTATCTACGTATAGTATACTATATTAAAATTTCTTTTTACTTCTAGATAATAGTAAAATTTAATTAGTATTTATTAGTAAAAAGCTTTTTTAGTCGCTAACTAGATTATAAAGAAATCTTATCTAGAAAATAAGTTAACTTAAAAGTAGCTTAGTAAATTATAGTATATTTAAATTTGTTTAATATAAAATATAAAAAGTATATTTAGAAAATAAGTATATGGTAATTATTAAAATAATATTATATATATTTTTTTATTGAGATAATAAAAAACTAATAATAAAGTCTATATTAATCGAAAAAGAGTTTAATTAATATTAGAAATAGTTTTACTCGTTATAAAACTTATAATAATAAATTATAATATACTAACGTAATCGGCTACCAAGCTGCGTGGACTACCGAGCTACGCACCTAGCCCCTATCTTATAATTTAAATATATCTATCTTACTAGAACGTTATTAAATTAATAAAACTATCTAATTAGGTCTATTTAGATATATCTCTCTTCTATATTTTAGAGCCTTATATATTCTATATCTTCGCTAGCTCTATATATGTAGCTATAAATCCTCTAAAATCTACTTACGATAGCTATTAATACAAGCTACTTAGGCTTTAAATAGCTCTAAACGTAGCTTATAAACCTTTTAAACTAAGATATCGCCTTTATAAGCTATCTAGCTACTCGACTAAGTCTACTTTTCCTTTTACTTCTTGTTAGCGGCGCGTAATTTACTATTTTCTTTTACTAAAATTACAGCGCCTTATATCTAGAGTTAGAAGCCTTTAATAAGTTGGTTTAACGCGCGATCCAACGGGCTTAGTAGACTTCGAGATTCTATATAAAGTAAAGCTTTAATTAATAAAGATTACCGACGTAGTTATTTCTCTATATAAGAGGTTTTTAGAGTAAAATTCTAGCTTAATTCGCTACCCCGGCTCGCGGGGGTGTCGATATTCGAAGGTAAATATTAAGCTTTAAGATAATCTAATCTAGAAAAAAAGATACTAAATTAGCGGCTATAAAGCTATTTTTAATAGTCTTAGATTTAAAAGTCTTAATTTAGGCGGAAGAGTAAGCTTTAAGGAAATTAAGTTTATTAATATAATTTATCCCGTTCTATATCTTTATTTCAACTATCTAATCGTACAAGCGCTTTAATACTATAAAATAACTAATATCGAGAGGCTATAAAAGATATAACGAATATATAGATATATAAATTAGTATAATATCGTTTTTTCTATAAATTTCGTCGAACTTTAGGGTTAAATAACTTCCGTGGCCGTTAAGTATTAAAAGTCGCTACTAATCCTTTAACTGCGAAGAAGTTGATAGAATAAAGAGCTTTTCAAGCTAATAAAGGCCGATTTTATTAGAAGTCTAGCCGTTCGGGCTTACTTTTAAATCGCTAATTATCTAGAAGGTTATTAAACTAAGATTTAATAAAAACCTTGCTCTTAAAAATTATATAAGGAGGTAAGACCTAACCGAAAGTATTTATATATTTAATTACGGTTAGCTACTTATAATTTCCAAGTTGTAAAAGTAATCGCCGACTATAGTATTTAGCCCTTATAATAATCTTCGCTATCGCTATTAATTCTATTATAAAACTAGTTTTATTAAAGTTATAAACGTCGTCGGGGTCGATATTATATTAAAGGATAGTTTTTTAAATAAGATTAAATTATTTACTAATAATTTTTAGATCTTCGTACTTCGCCTACTTGTAATTATAATATTTTAAGAGTCGAGTTAAAATCTTAGAATAGCTTTTTATAAATTTTAAGATCTATTTCTTATTAATTATTTAAACTAAGATAGATCTACGCGCCGCGAGTAAAAGATTAGCTATTTCTTATATAGTAGAGGGCTAAGGTGCTACTCTATAATTATTAAGCGAGAGAATCTATTTTTAAAGAGATTCCTCTTTAATTTTTATTAATTTATAATAATTAGCGTAGGTTTTACTTTAAGCTATTATACTATAGAGACGCGTACGGATAGTTAATTTAGATATATTAAAATAACGTGCTACTTCGCGAATAGCGCTAATTTCTTCTTAATAGCCTAGATAGCTAATAAGATTCTACCCTCTTACTTTATTAAATTTCTAGAGCTTTAGACGCGAATTAGTAGTATAGTAGATAGTTAAATTAATTAAGTACTAATTTATAGATACGTTTTTAGTAGATATATAGCTCGGTGGTCCGCGCAGCTCGGTAGCCGATTACGTTAATAGATAATTATATTCTTCAATATATTTTATAATGTCTTTTTTATACTATATTAATAGTATTAAGAAAGAACTACCTCTTAATTTTTTTAAAAAAGATTTACTAATAACTTTATTTTTTATTTATTCTTTTAAATAATTTTTTTTTTAATTTTATTTTTTATTTTTAGTATTATTTAATACTTTACTTATTATAGTAATAAGTTTTTTTATTTTAAATATTATTATTCTACTTTTTATACTATGAATTATCTATATATAGAGTTTCTACTAAAAAGTAGATAATATACTATTTTAAAGTATTTATTTCTTTATATAATCTAGCTAATAACTAAATATATTTATAAAATTCTTTATCTTTAATTTATACTAGATTTTAAAATTATAAATAGTAAGTCGCTTAATTTATTTTATTTAATATCTATTTAACATTTTTATTATTATAAAGTAGTGTGGATTAGCGCAATTAGGCTATATAATAATAGTATAAATATTAAGAATATATTAATAAGAAGATATACTAAGTTAAAGAAGTTACTAAAAATTAACTAGTACTCTATAAAAAGGTATTAAATATATTATAAAGAGATTATTTATTAGTCTTTTATAATTAAGAGCTTAATTTTTTTATATATAGAGAGCTAACTAATTATATTAGATTATTTAATAAATATTTAATAAATACTTAATAGTTCTATAAAACTATCTTTTTTTAAAAAAAAAATAGTCTTATAATTTAAATACTTTTAAAAATATTATACTAAGTAGTTAATTCTATAATATATAATTCTAGCTTTCTATATTTTACAAAAAGTTTAAGCTCTTAAACGACTTTACACTTTTAGAATACTTTTAAGAATTAGTCTAGTAGCGAAGAATCTATAGTCTAGATTCATTAGAGAAAGAGAGCATCTAGAGTTATAAAAAAATACTATAGTAAGCTTAACAGTTAATAAAAATAATAAAAAACTTATTATATTTAAGCTTATCTTTCTATATTTATTATCTTTCTATATATATATTATATATATATATATAGAGTCTTATTTTTAAATTCTTAGTTTTTTACTATTTTAACGCTCGTTAAATATTTAAAAGATAAATTTATTACTAAAGTAACTATTGTGAAATTGCCATTATAATAAGTAGCGTAATAGAATAATACTATAGTAAATTAATAATTAAGTAGTAAAGCTATCTTATCGATATAGATAAGAGGGTTAAACGGTTATATAATTCTATTTATTATCTTAGCGGCATAGTAATAATACTAGTAATATAAAAGTAACGCCTACGTTAGAAGAGTAATAGAAGTAAAAGTAAATCGTATTATTCTATTATTATATTCTATTAATATATTAGATTTTTAAGGCCCTTAACTAAATTTTTAATTCTTATATTTTAGTATAATAAGCGTCTAGTCGAGCTTTTATATTTTATATTTTATTATTATACTTTTTCTATAAATTCGTTATCTACTAGTTCTAATGCGCTAGTTATACCTCGAAATTAGTATACTTTACTTTATACTAGACTAGACGTAATTTAATAATAGGATTAAGCTAGAATAAATAGCTTAGCTAGCTAGCTATAATTATAATAATATTAATTAATTTATTAATAGATCTAATAATAACGTTACTAATTTTTTTATATTTAGTTAGTATTAATTTACTATTACTATCTTTAAATTTCTCTCTCTTTATCTTATTAATTTTTTTATTAGATTCTATAGAGTTAATAGTTTTATTTAGCTCGTCGAGTTTAAATTTATATTCGCTAGGCTTTAGCGTTATAAATCTATTATAAATAGCTATATTAACGAGCTTATTATTCTCTTCTATTAGAATCTTATTATTTTTTAATATTTAGTTAGAGTTAGATAAGATAGAGTAATAGCGGTTAAGGCTTTAAAATAAAAAATATATTAATATCTATCGTTTATTAGAATTAGCGAAAGTATAAATATCTTTTTACTTAGTAATAAATACGTTAATTATCTATATATAACGTTCTACTTTCTTATAATTCATAGCGATTTAGATAATATAGTTTCTATTATTATTATAAAGAGAGCATAGCTTATTATAATAATATAGTATATATACTAGAGTCTCAGTACTATAGATATTATAAGTAGAAATTATTAAAGTTAGCTATAAGTCTTAATAAAGTATTTAAAGTGGCTTAGCTATTATATTAAATTAAATATCGCTTTATACGAATTTAAATTTAAATATATACTAGAAGTAATAGATTACTAAATTACTAATAAAAATATATACTTCTCTATAAATAGCTATCTAATGAAAATTATAAGTATAAATTAAGACTAGTTTATTCTAGAAAATATAATAGAATATAAGGTTTTTATTAGTAGCAAATACTATCTTCAAAAATAGATAATAGTTACACTTATTTTAGAGAAAGTATACTAGTTAGTAAATTATCTTATTAATTAAATATACTTTTAAACCTTATTTAAAACTTTTTTATTAGAGATATAGCGTTCTAGAATCTAGTTAAGTTTTTTTTATTTAGTTATATTAATAGATTTAATTATAATTTTAAACTACTACTTTTCTATTATATTAAGCGTATTAATAATAATAATAATAAACGCGTTAAAATTAAGCTTAACTTTATTTTTCATAGTTATAAAATTTTTTTTATTTTATTTAGAGAGATTATTTTAATTTTCTTTACTTTACTTCAGGCGTGCTTTATTATACGTTAGCGTATTAAGATATATTAGCTAGTTATTATAATATCTTCTAATATAAAAGATAAGATTTTATTTAAATAATCTATTAGAATTGCGAACGAATATTTATTATTAAATATCTATCGTTCTTTAATATCTTAATAATATATTATAATTACTATAGCATCGTACTAATTATATTACTATTAAAATATTTTATAAAAGGAAGGTTATTAAAATTAGAAGTATTATTTTTAGTCCAATTAAAATTAGAATTAATAATAGTCTCTTCGCCTTTATTTCTAGAAGAATTAATAGTCTTAGCTATAACGTTATTCTTAGTCTAATTAAGATAATAATCTTTATAATAACTTAGGGAGAATTAGTATCAGTTTTAATAATATAATTATAAGTATTTACTATAGCATTAGATAAAAATCTAATTATATTATTAAATTTTAATTATAATATATTATAGCCTCTTTCTTATAGTAAGCGTAATAGCTATATTAATATTCTTTATATAGCTTCGAAGATTTAGTAGCGTTATATCTAGATTTATACCTCGTACTATTAAATTATATCTAGTTAGACGCTACTAAGCCTTATAGTACTACTATTGACTATTATAGAGGCAATCTATATAATATTATCTAGCGAGATTATAAAATCTATATTATAGATTTATAGCTAGCTTTATTATACTAATATAGTAATAGCGCTTGTAAGCTCTACGACGTCAAACTAGAAAGAAAGATTTTACTAAGCTAATAACTATTTAAATTAAGACTAAGAATAGTCTATAGATAGATTCTATTAAGCTAATATATACTTATATTAAAACTAAGAGTCTATAAATAGATTTTATTAAGTTAATATCTACTTAAATTAAAGCTAGTTTTTTAAATATTTAGTTAGAAGCTAGCGAAGGCCCGCTAGTATAGTATTAAGTCTGTTAATAAAGATATTCTCGTCGATTATTGAATTATATTATCGGAAAATAATAGTTCTAGCAGTATAGTCTTTCTTATTAAATATTTTATTAATAGCTACGATAATCTAGTTTTCTATTATTTTATTCTCTAGTCGTATCTTATTAACGAGTCTCGTTTATTTTTTTAAAATATAATTAGTGAATTAAGCGCTATTACGCTTATTATCTAAATTTAAATCTTCTTTAGAAGATTTAGTTAAAATATAATAAATACTATTAAGTATAAAGTAGTCTATTATACTACTAGGTCCTTTTTTATTAAGGATTTTATTAATATAAAATAATCTAACGTAATCTACGGCCGAACCGTCTACATAGCCGTCCCGTCTACTTTCTCTATAACTTCTAATTATTATACTTCAACGCGTTATTTTACCACTACTATTATTAAAATGCCCCCTTCTTAAGAAAATCGAATTTAAATAGCTATTAGCGCGTATAAGAGTAAAAAAGTTAAATTAAAATTAAGAGCTATAGTAATATTTAGAGTACTAAAGTCTACCTTTATAGATCGACTTAA